>WAAD01039442.1:9926-25777 GCA_013389945.1 Fregata magnificens
CGGAGCGACCCCTCACGGGGCTCCCTGCCTCGCTTTCGGCCCCGCAACGGGGGGACCGAGGCTGGGGCGGCGCCCCTGCTCCCCCACGGGAGAAGCGTCGCGCAGCCCCCGTCCTCCCCAGGCCCTGAGGGGGCAGCGGCCTGGCAAGGTGAGGCCGTGTGGCGACGTTCATTTTTCACGTCGGGTCTTCGCCCCAACCCGAGCGGGGCCGGCGGCGGCCCCGGGCAGCGGCAGGGGGGGGGCGGGGGGAGGGAAGCAGGGGTGGTCTCCAGGCGGNCAGGGCTGTTCTCCAGGCGGGAACAGCGAGGGGTTGGGGTGCAGGGAAGCAGGGCTGTTCTCCAGGCGGGAACAGCGAGGGGTTGGGGTGCAGGGAAGCAGGGCTGTTCTCCAGGCGGGAACAGCGAGGGGTTGGGGTGCAGGGAAGCAGGGCTGTTCTCCAGGCGGGAACAGCGAGGGGTTGGGGTGCAGCCGGTGCTGTGCGCTGACAAGCAGGCGATTCCGTTTTCTGCAGCCGGCAAAGTCCAGCTGCAGAGAACATCACGCTGCCTCAGCAGGGCCTTTTTTTAAAGCCCTAAAAATAGCACGGCCAGGGAACATGCAATGTGTTTTAAGAAGTCATGCACTGAACGATATATTTTTTCCAATTCAACTCTATTTTGGCCTGAAGGCCAAATTAATATAGATTTTAAACAATAGGTTTCTAACATCTTGTTTAGCTACCAAAAAAAAACCCAACCCAAAAACTATTCACAGATTGCACTGCAAAAATCCTGTACTACAGTAAGAGCAGTGGTGCAGCTAAATAGAACATCCAGCTGGCACGTTTCCTCATCAACTTCATCAGCTTTACAATTGAGAGAAATCCCACAACTAAAGTTCATTAACTGGGCTGAATATATGAAAAAAGCTGAATATTTCACTAATACATACATCTATATATTTTACAGAAGATAAGTGCAACACACTGCAAATATGGTAGTGAAGTGCAATATGCATTTTCATTATCATTCACTCCCAGGCACTCAGACATTATGACACTGGCCTAACTACAAATGAAGGTCAGTATATATATTTTTTTTTTTTAATACTAGTCAGACTCTGAACATCTGAGGATCAGTTTTAGTTTTTCTATTCCATTACAAGCTAAAAGGTAGCTTTTTAAACCACAGAATATCAGTTGTCAGAGACATTTGGTGAGACACCCCCAGCAGAGTTAGCACTGGTTTTCCAAAACCATGTTTGCTTGACCTGCCCTTCCCTCTTTTTAAAGTTGATTTCCTTCTCTACAAGACTGATAACAATTTTTAACCATAGGCACCTGCGCTATATTTTTATGCTAGCATTTTTTTTTCCTGATTTTGTTTCAAGTTGATAGCCGAGGTGGGGATGGGCAGAGGGGTTATAGGAGTTACATGAACAAGGGTCAGAAAACTAGGAGAGAGAGCACTTAAAAGCATCTTGGTTTCTTCTATGAAGTATATATTAATATATATATTTTATATAATATATAAAATATATTAAGTATATATTTACTTCCAACAGTTGCCAAAAGAGTTGTGAGCAGGAACAGTTCAATCTGTGTTCCAGCTTAATCCCAGAAGCCTGTCTCCCATGCGTACACAGCACATTGCAATGAACAGATGACTGACTTCAGGGTAGAGTCCAGCATAAGGACGTACGCGCCTCACCTTCTGATCACAGTGAGGCATGCCACCACCAGGATACTCCAGCTTTCTTAACAGTGCCTCCAGTAAAGCCAGGCAAGTCCACAATAGATGTACTATCAACAGAAACAACTGATTAACAGGAATGCCAACTCAGAAAAGACTTCTCAGGCTTGTTTTACATGAAGTAGAAAATGCATGAATTCCTTCCAAGCTCTAGAAATCCAAATCTCTTCCAAATCTCCTTTCTGCAAATCCACACAGTGCAGAATAACTGAAACTCCACTCACACACCTGCCTCGCAGCTGAGAACACCAACCTGACATTGTTCGTACAAGAACAGCATTTTTCAGAGGTCTGCAGGGTGAATTACCACATTTCTAAGGCTTGTCCCCCAAACATGAGGCACACCATCAGTGAACACTCTTCTTGCTCAGGCAGATTTAAACCAGTGGCACCTGTGCAAAATTTAAATAAGGGTTTGTCCAGGTGTTTGTAATGGCATTAGAGGTGTGCATGGACACCTGCTCAGCATCCTAGGCTTTATTTTTTGTGAGGTAAAGATTTCAGCTTGACAGATGACTAACTTTTGTTGTTGATCAAACTTATTTAAGGTTGGTTTTTTGGGGGTTTTGTTGTTGCTGGTTTTGGTTTTTTTGGGTTTTTTTTTTTTTAATAACCTCAGTGCAGTAATGGGCTATTTAAGGACACAGAGAAAGTGAATACAGAAATACTGTGCCACTCCTGAGGTCTCATTTCAGAACATGGTTTTCAAGGGCACTACATTCAATTCATAGGAAAAGGCAGCACAAATAAACATTGCTCATTAGATTCCCAGTAAATGATAAAGATCACCTTCTGCACAATCACATCATCATCAACTGCTGTCCTAATACAAAGGCTTGAGAAGCAGGGCTGGTTCCTGCAGGTGAACTGCTGGGGACCCAACTTTGTTTGCTACAGGGAAATCACGAATAAGACTTTACTCCTTGGAAGGCTTTTACGCAAAGCTTCTGCTCTCAGGGCCACGCTGAGCTGAAAGATTACCTGAAAAAAGCACCTCTCTGCAGATGCAAAACGTTGAGGGGAAAGGCAGTCTTGGAAAAAGGACTGCTGCACAGAAACAGAACATGCTTGAGCCAAGTAACCGAGCTATACTACTTCTCTTCAAATGACTGACTGACAAGACAGGAAACTCTTACGGTTTAATGCATACAGCAAGTGGTAATTATTTCTGAGACAGGGAAAAACAGAAGAGACTGAACCAAGGCTTCTGCTTGATGATACAGAAACCCTACTTTGTATCTGTAAATAAGCTGTATCATATGGTAACCATATAATAAAAGTTCCACAATATTGGCAAGTCACTTTCATGTATCTCATTTCCCTAGTAAAGATATCACTTTATAGTCTGACAGCCTATAAAACATCTATAAACCACCCAACATCTCTGCCTCTTGTCTTTCCACCATCCCTCCGGCAGCACCAGCTCACTACTTGGAATAAGAAAAGACAACCTTCCAGTCCTCCAGCTGCCCACGCCCTCACCGCACTGAGCACAGCAGATACAGCTCACGACAAACCAGTTTGCAAACCCTTCTGCAGTGCAGGAGATTCAAGAGGTATCTGTAAAATGACTAAAGGATACACAAACACAGCCAGAGGCCACAACGTGTGGTTTGTATAAGCAGGATGGCTGCAAAGGAGCCCCGACACTGTGCCATGCTCTGAGATGAAGCACATGTGATGTTTCAGCGCCACACTTACAAGCCCCGACCAGACTACAAAAATATCCTGTTCCTGCTCTTGTAGCAAAGCACGAACAAGCTTTTTCTGGGAAGTTTCTGAAATACAGAGCAAAACTTTCAAGATAAAAAGCTGCTAAAACACAAGCTTCCCGTTTTCCCCTTCTTATTGCTGATGTTTAAAAAAAGCTGTTTGTGATGTTAGCTGTGCTTTCCAGGAAACGGAGCACCACAAACGATCAACGCTTGGAAGCGTACTGCGCTGTTACCTTGCGTATTTACAAAATACGACACGAACTGGAGATTTCTACAGAAATTGAGCGCTGTGACGGTTATTCTCCTTCACTATGCACTTCATCGGGTACCGCCGAAAGCCTGCCTTCGCTTGGGGAAACCCTGCGGTTAACCTCAGCTCTCGGGTGGGCAGCAGCAGCAGGCCGGGGCTACGGGCGCCGCCCGCGCCCGCCAGGCGGCGCCCTGGCACCGCNGCAGCACCGCCGGGGGCGGGGGGGGGACACACCACAGCGTGTGTTTGCGGGGTCCCCGTGCGAGGGCCGCAGATGCTTCAGGCGCTGCGAGATGGAAGTTCGTTTAAGCATGCCGAGCTGCGGCAGATAGCCTGCACCCAGACTACTCTCCTGGAAAAATTAAGTCATCCACTTTTACATTTCAGAAACATACAACTAAGTCGCACTGTAAACATTGTGCCGGGAGGTACCAGAGCTTCACTGGATGCCACTATTAAAATACACCAACTCTTGGCTTTTAAGCACCCAAGGTAGAGTCAGAGGTTACAGAAGGCTACTGGGAAGAAAAGTCTACCTACTAATCCTGAGTTATTTTCTCAGACAAATGAAAAAAAAATACTGGGGGGGAAGTCCACACTCAAAACTAAATATCCCCATTTTTTTCTAGATATTAAACACCAACAAATTATGTTTCATCATTAACCTAATACTTCCATTTCTCTAAAGCAATTCTCTTTCCACAACGTCATGAGGTAAATTTTTTTTACCCCTGCAGTATCAGTTACTTACCACTTTGAGAAAACCAATAGCACCTGATCTCTACACACAACTGGCAAGAAATAGCTGGCAAAAACCTAAATCCAGGTGTTCTCTATTGCGACTTGCAGATTACTGCTAGAAGTAACAAGCAGGAATTAGTTTAAATGATCCCATCTTAAAATAGGTATCTACATTTTCTACACAGTGTAATGGTGAGAGGAGGAGAGATCAGAGTTAGAGCCCTTGCTCACCCTTTAAGGAGGTATACAGAGAGGGCTGTATGCCCCCCCAGCTTACCACTACTCTAAAAGACTTCAGCCGCACAGCACAACACAAGCTTAGCTTCAGTACAGTTTAAGGAGGCACAGAGGAACGCAGAATTTGAAAAGATCATTATGTATGAATGTTATTTGAGAAACACAGGCACACACCAGCACAATCTTCAGCCACACGCATATCTTATGTATCCAGCTTCAACATCCAACCAATGCTACCCATTTCTACATGGACTAGATGGCTCCGACCAGCTAACTAGCAGCCTGCTACACTGTATCACAATATTTGTAAAAAGCATACTGGATAATTCCTATTGAACTTATAACTGATTTTCTCTTTTAATGGAAAAAAAAGATGTCAAGTATACCTTCAGCAGGCTCGTGGCAGTCCTTCATTGGCCAAAATCGATGCAGCTGGAAGCATCACCCGAGGACAGCCAGCAACAGCTATCTAATATACAAGGCAGTTGCAACACTGCGAGCCAATCAGAAGAGATGGTGACCAAACACACAACTATGCTTCACCCTTTTTGTTCACAAGTAACAACACTCCAACATTTCAAAACTGGATTTTGGGTGGAATGGGAGAGATTCCTCCCCACACATAGGCTGTAGTGCTGATTTTTTTGTTTTGACCAAGCATTTGTTACAGTGCTCTCACATGGTGAAAAGCTGCAGCTTATGGGTAGTGACAGCATCCAAACTTGCAACTGCACTGAGTTTCCACCATAACGACCAAAACTACTGTAGAGCAGATGGGACACTCGGCCTGTTCGACCACATCCCTTATTATATTAGCACCTCAGCAGGGGACAGACTGCTCCCTCCCCCAGGTAATTCCCATATTCCTGAAGTACAGATCAAGCCTGGCAGGTTTTTTCTCACTGTAGAAGAGGAGTCTTTAACAAGCTACCTAAAACACGATGCTCGTCTGCTAGGTATGCTGTCGCCTTTGTAAGGCAAGTACTAACTCAGCTTTGCTCTTCAATTGCCAAGGAAACCTAGAGATAAAAGAAGCGGCACTAGCAACCAGAAAGGTGGCTGTCTTCCTCCCCAGCTGTTCCTGAGCTCCTGGATGATGACAAAGACAATGCCTTGGGAACAGTCATCCTGCAGGAGAGATCCCTCACAAGTTAAAAACTTCTCACGCAACTTCCCACAGAGAATAGAATAAGTTCCTTCCCATGAAGAGCTTAGCAAGCACAATGAGCAATCGGGGAAGAGAGATGTAACACTATATTAGCAAAATTACATACATTGATTCATACCTTCTCAGTTCAGTTTCTCAGGACTTTTTGTTATGTCAACTTCTTAAATGAAGACTTCCCGTCTCCTCAAGACTGCCTATGGTTTTCTCCTCAACCAAAAGTACCATCCTTTTTGTTTTCCCCACAGTCTAATATCCCAGGAGTCAACCCAACAAAAGTGACAAATAGCCCACTAAGTTCCCAAAAATTTCAAGCATCCCACATGACAAGTTCAGCAGGTTCCCCATACCATCTCTGCAGGTCCTTCCATTTAAGACTTGGTTCCAAACCAACTGAAATTACGAGGACCAGGCCTTGTGATACATGGCCCTAGCACTTACTCCATTACTTCTGAACAACGAGTAAGTTTATTACTGGCACCATCCACTCCATACCCTATTTCCTATTACTGCCTAAAGGGAAAAAGTTCCAGTTGTCTTGAAGTAGACTGCTACCTCAAAGACCAGCAAAGCCATTAAGGATTCAGAACTAAAAAAGAATCTGCCCTCATGAATACACACCTTTAAAAGTTATTTTACAAGAGTTCATTTTGCTATCGGACTTCCTGGCTACAGATCAATCTACCAAAGAGATTCAGAAAAAAACCCATGCATAATCATGCTTGATATGAGAATGAGCTACTAAGAACAAGAAATCTCTTCAGTGCTCATTGGGGAATAGATTTAAACAACATCCAAGATCCCACACGAAGCTGTATAATTACAGATACTAGAGAGATTCCTTAAGCTGAAACAAAATAATATTCCTTAGCACAGATAAGGAAGGTAACTCATCCAAACAGAAGACGTTGGTGTAAAGTAAATCGGTGAGAAAACAATCACCAACACATCTGATACAAGGGAAGATCTGACAGGGCTCAGGCACTCAGGAGCCTCACACCACACTACTTTGGCTGGAGAGAGGACTAATTCCCACACCAATTTGCATTCATTCTATTTTCTTCATCGTCTACTGAAACCGTGATAGTTATTCATCATGCATGCAAAACAATGATGTATTCCTTACAGCAGTATTTATGTGTGGCTTGATTCCAGCACTGTTGTGTGCTTTCAAAACCATGACGACCTAATGACCAGGAAACAAGGACTAGCTAATACAACTGTTTTTATTGTAAGAATTGTACCAATAAAGTCTTGGATAGCTTTCTACAGAACCCACAAGTTGTATTGTATGCATATAAAACCTATCAATCTAAGATTACTTGGGCAGATACAGGTTATCAGCAGAACGTCATCTCACCAACACGTGGATTGCATGAGAATCCCATCCCAAATAAAAAAAATACACGATGCTACACTGTCACTCTGTTCTTTCATTATCTTCATGTGAACCATTCTTGAAAGCATGGCCATTTGGACTACTTTTATTATTTTTAAATATATAGACATGTTAGTTTAGATGTTTATCACATTTCAGAAGAAATAATCGCTGTATTTTAAACATGGGAGAAACCTAACGTCTGAAGATAAACCCTATCAACGAAATGCCATTGTTCTCATGCAAGAAAGTTTCCTGTGTTAAGTCTAACACGAGGCATAGATTTAAGGCTGGTCTGCATTAACTGTATTCTTTAAACCTGAAGGATAAATCACTAATTATTTACACCACCAGTCCAAGCAGCCACCTCCCACCTTCACCTCTGAGAGAACACTGAAATTATTTCCTTGAAAAATAGGCCAGATCCTCAAGTGGTGCTTCCAGGTATTGCTTAAAACTATTTCCATCATCACAACATTAAGCAACATTTTAAATCTTCCTGTTATGACACAACATAAAGGAAAGATGGCATCCATTATTCATGTTTTCTGAGCGCAACCCAGTGTTAAAAAACTCTTTGTAGCCTACTGTGTACCAGAGACTTCAAACTATTTACATGAGGGTGTGTGTGCTAAGAAGTGCAGAAAGAGGACATTAAAATACATGGCATTTGCACAAATTGCCTATTTACATTCACAGGTCTAGAGGGTAACTGAAAATACTGAGTTTCCAAGATGGTAAGTCTACTGAGGACAGTCGTTCCTACACACTGTTCTGGTAGTACCCAATATTGTTACTACAGCAACAGCACGTACAGCCTTGCACAACCTCTGGATGGCCCGTGGGTGTACCCTGATACACTCTCCTCTTCCTTGGAAGTGAGCTAGAGCAGGGAGCCTGCTTCTCCACCTCTGTTACCTGGAATCCACAATACAATCCAGGAAAACCAAGCCTTGATAAATTTGTAATATTTGAAAGAGAAGGAAAAGCAAAACCATACTTGCACCCACTAGGATGTTTGTCTTTGTGCCTCTTGAACCTGCATAAAAGCAGTCTCTACTAAGCAGTCTGAAAGCGTTTCTATCACCTTAAAACTCTCTATTCCTTTCCAGTCACATAAGCATATTAGAAAAACCTTCCCAATTCTGAGTTTGGATTTGCTGTTATGAGTAATGGTATAGTTAAAAGGGAGCACAAGGAAAGGTTTAGCAATTTTAAATAAAACAGACAACCCTTCTCCAGGCTGAAAGGCTTATGAATTATGCTCAATTACAGGTAGTTTTATATTAGATATTTTAACATTTATGATGTATCCTTATCCTTTGTCATTTCATTCAGCTAGGATGCCATGAATCCCACTTGTTTATAACAGCTAGATCTGGGCTGCTAAATATAAAAAATAGCACAAGGGCAGCTGCCTTCTCAGAGTGGAACTAAAATACTTAATGCTATCTTTAAAACCAAACGCTATCAACTGACTTAAGTAGAATTTCTCAGGACAGCCACTTTAAAGTAAAATGTCTGTAAAACCTTGTCACATGCATTACAAAAGTTGTCTGATGAGCTAGAAAAGGAGAAATATATTGACAATAAAGAGTACGCAGAATTTGCATGTCATGCAAACGCATGAAGTAGGACAATGAATTAAAAAAAATCCTGAAGGCTTTGGGACGAAGCTACCTATCAGGTGGCAGCGTTTTAAAAGACAAGAGATAAGGAGAACACAGGAGGCACCATCAGGGGTTTGGGGCTTGAAATATTAAATGACTACTGATGGAGAAATCAAAGAGAAAAAGGCAATGAGGAAGACAGCCGCTGGACTGGGTGACAAACCCTCAGAGGTGTAGAGTGCATCTGTGAGTCATCAGCACATGATAGAAGTTGAAGCCGTGTGAATGCCTGAGATAGGGCATGGAGAGGCAAGAGCAAGGCAAGGTCAAATTGTGGGAAGAGGAGGAAACACCGGACAGGGAGAGGGGAAGAGTATCATGAAAGAAAAAACAAAAATTTGTTAGAATAAGCAGTGACTGTGCAGAGAGGTCACGGAGAACAAGAACAAAACAGGGATCTTCAAACATTTCAGTGACATAAATAACATGTAAATACACAGAAGCACCCAAAATGGACTCAGCAGAGGAGAGGCTGAGGTGGAGGTTATACACAACCTCACGGTGTAAGAGGGACTAGGCTTCGCTGAGAGCTAGAACAAACAAAAAAAATGGGGGGACGGGAGTTAAAGGTCCAACAGAGTATAGTACTCCAGCATATATTACTGTATGGGGTAAGTAGGTCATTAAGGAAAAAGCCCATGGCAACGGAAGCAAGAGCAAACGAGTTAACAGGGCAGCAACTGGTCCCAAAGTCCTCTACACACACCTACAGTTATACTTGGTTTCACGCATTGTCCCGTAGGCAACGGAGACAGGAAAGCAGGTTTTCGAAAGTAAAGAATAAATCCCTCTGGAAAGCCAGCATGGAAAGCTGACACTGACACAAGGAGGAAAAAACCTCACAGCATATGTGACGCCAGCTGCCTCTGGAAATATTCTTAAGCTTTATTAAAAAGGAGTGTATTCATCCAAATAAAAATACAAGCAAACTAGAGCAAAGCTTCTCAGAAGCTGCTGATGACAGAATTTATAATAGAAGCAAAATTAATCTTAATTTGGCAAACTACAATGCTGGCATATAGTCTAAAACCTAGCACTGAAGGGAAAAAAAAAAAAATATAGGCCGGACATACGGAGATCCAAATCGCTGGAGAATCTCAGTCTTCATAGCCTCCAGGGCAGAATTCTCATTTTCTGTGTATTTTGCAAGTACAGCTAGATGGCTTATCAGCTTCCTGAGACTAACAGGATCAATATGTAGATGAGGAAGCTTAATAAGGATAATAAAATTATGACAGCCAAGATAATCTAATTTATGGAGTGCAGACAGGCTAAACAACACAAATGCTACAAATAATAACTCTTGCAGGGGGAAACATTTACCAAGTGAGAGTTAATATTAGCAAGGAAACCTTCTACTTTTTTTTTTTTAAAGCAAAACCCCTGAATTCTCTTTATATTCCTAAAAATAACTGTTTCAGCACAAGTCTCCCTAGAGAAAATAAATTATAAAGAATTATTCAGGTGTGCAGAAGGCCATACTCCATCACATACAGTGTATGTGAGAGACTGTGGCACCAGAACATGTAAATATACATTCAAACATTTAAATAATATACATTGAAAGCAAAACATATATGGGATATAAAGATGGAAAACCAAAAAAAAAGAATCAAAAGCAAATAAGCATACCAACCCTCATACACTTGCCACCTCCAGTGAAACACCAGCTGTCCAGGCTTGCTGGCTCCAGCCGCCACGTGGTGGGTTGGTCTGTGTCCTGCTCGGGTCTCCCACTCACCACCAAGGACATCTGAAGTCATTGACCAATTTGAGCCTTATTTGACACAGGACAGAGGTCTCAAAAAAATTAGTCTCCTACATTTTAGTGAAAACCAACTACCAAGAAAGAAGAGCTGCGCTGCCAGTGCTCCCACTACACAAAGTGCTTCAACCTGTCCCATCAGATACAAGATTAAGGCCGGATGAGCCCAAGTCCCTGGAACTGACCCAACCTGGGGAAGAAAAAGCAACTGCAACCCCAAGACCTAAATCCATGGGAGACCTCTCTTCCAGAGCTGCTTGAATGTTAAGCTCTGATATTCTAATCCCCAAACAGAGCATTTCTCGGGGCCGGGCCCGGGGGGAGGCAGCTAGATCAATCTCCTACCAAAAATGAGTAATGAGTAACAGGAGTGCTTGTTTCCTCCATGGGAAGGGCTGCCTTGCTGCTTTTTTCCCCCTCCTCCTTCACCCCATCAGTCTGCCTCTCACAAGCCATCTGAAATTTTTTAATTGCAAGAGGTCACGAACCCCTGAAATCTCCCCATTGTTTTGGGGAAACCAGTTTCACACTGGTAATAGAAAAACTACAAAGCTCTTCTACTTTTCCCCCCACCCTTAATGCAAAAGGTAAATGTTGCAGGGCTCCATGCTTAAGAATATCCATAGGGTTCCCACGAACAACAAATGTTGCTTGTTATTAACTGACAACATCAATTAGATTTCCAGGGATATATGATCATAAAAGAAAACTTAAAAGGAAGAAAAAGCCAGCCTTAAATCCAAATATAGTTGTGGCAGCAATAATTGTTAGAAGCGGTTTCAGATGCATTAAAACAATTCGTGTTTGTTGTGCTCCTTGATTAGTTTATGTCAAAAGGGGGCTATAGTGTCATATGGAAGCTTTTAACTATAAATAAATCACCACAAATATTTTGTCCCTTGCATCATCTGATTTAAACTACTCACTGGAAAACTGTATATAATGGAGTCATGAGGATTTCTTGCTGCTTAAGGAAACTTTCCCATTTATGCACCTAAAACATACACAGGATCAAATCAAGCCTCTGCAGTTTCAGCGCAGACTAACCCAACTAACAAAATACGCTGCTGTCCGCAGATGGAGAAATCACTCATGTGTGAATCCAGTTCAAAAGGTGCAACACCACAAGCGGCTTTTCCGAGCAAAGCAGAAATAGCATGTCTAAGTCACTTTTAGGTATTGCTAAACAGCTACATACCAACCCCACAACAGATCCGTGGCTGTTGTAACTCTAGTTTAGGAGAGAACAGCTGCCAGGGAGCCTGGATCGCACAGCTCTCCCAGCAGCCCAGCGATTCCTGGTGCCAAGGCACAACATGCATGAAGCCAGCTCCTAAACCATGACACAGACAAAGACTTGACACTATGCAGAAGGAGAAGAAAATTCACATTTGGAAAAATAATTATTCGGGAAGAAGTTAGGTGGTCAACTTTACAGTGAAAAAGGGAAATAAGAACTTAAAACCCATTCTGATTTACCCTTTCCTACCTTTTCCTACTTGTGCATGGCCTGTAAACAAGAGAGTAATGTACTGAATCATCTGGAAACTAATGCCACACAGTCATTTCAGATATCTAAGTAACCAGTTGTGCTGAAATTATACCACCACATACAAAGTTAAAGCTGTAACAGGCATGTTATTTCCACAAGGGCACTCATGACAAATCCATCCCATTTTATTAATAAAGCATTAGAAAACTTCCCTTTTATCCATCACATGGATAAAAGTCAGTTGCAATTAGGAGACTCATCATTTGCATTCAGGACCTACCATGGCAGCTACACGCTTAAAGACTTCAGGATTAATTCCGGTGCATTGCTTCAGATCCTTAAAAGCTGCAGATGCCAACAACCAGAAGAGCCCCCTGTTCACCAGCTTCTCAAGTGAGAGATGAGTTTGTTTGACATAATCAAAACACAACCTCAAAGGCACTTACAACTGCACTGCATGGGTAAATTTAACACGTTTCATGCAAAACCACAAATATTGCTTCTCTTTGCATGGACGCAAATTCACAGCCCCACCACATTACAGTGATTTTACTTAAAACAGCTACATTGCACACAACA
Source organism: Fregata magnificens (assembly GCA_013389945.1). Classification (NCBI taxonomy): domain Eukaryota; kingdom Metazoa; phylum Chordata; class Aves; order Suliformes; family Fregatidae; genus Fregata; species Fregata magnificens. The sequence goes on from WAAD01039442.1 coordinate 22,649, forward strand.
CCACCCCGCAGCCACAAGGTCAGTACTTCACCTGGTAATACGTTAAGTACATCTGGAGATTAGCATTCATAATTAGCATGTGATTACAATATTTAGGAACAGGTTTTGGCAGGCGTCCAAGAACAAGCCTGGTTATTAGCCAATCTGGCCCCACGTGGTATGTTGTCGGGGTCAGCCAGGCCAGTGCTCCCCCCTGAAACTACCCCTCCGCACAACCACATCATACCTGAAATAAATCCACCACCTCTGAAAAACAACAACCTGTGTAAAGCAGCGTAGGACTCCTTCCCCTGTCCCCACTTTGAGTGCCTAATAAAAATTGAGTAAAAACAGGAACCAACTTAAATTACTTAATTTTAGCCGCTGGAGAGCCCAACTAGACAGACTAGTGAGTTTGGAGGTCGTTATTCTCTTTTACTCCCTTATACAATTTAATTACTTAACCTCTTGCGCTCTCAGAGACCGCAAGTCAAGTGCTATGTCTATGACAAAAGGTTAACAGACTAATTATTTAACTTAAAATGGGAAAAAACAGGCTTCTGGGGAAAACCAGAGCAGACTCAAGGAACCCAGCACTTTTCAGACCCATGGCGAGTGCTTCCTCAGTTGTATTTTGAGGATTTTTACCCTTTCTACTACATTTGCCTTGTGACTCTTCCCAAGGACCTGACCCACCCAGGGTGTGGGGACACAAGCTTACACTATGTTCAGTAAATTAAAAAAAAAAAAAAAAGAAAAAAAACCCACCAACACCAAAAAAACCGCATATAGAGCAAGAAGGTGAGATTACTCCACCAGGTCAGTCCCTTCAGAAGAAAGCTGAAATGCTCCCCAAATGTATGATATTTTCCAGCATTTGAAGTCAAATGTTTACAGTCATCTCAAAGAAGAATCTGTGGACATGACGTGCACAGTTTAAGCCCCAAGGAAACCATGCAATTTCAGGGAGCAATTTGGTACACATCCGTAGTGCTTCATCAGCAATTAGATATCATCCACAAGTTGGATTTACCAAATCTCTTACTCATAAAAGCAGAAGGAACACTGACGCAATCAAATTGAGAAAAATCCTGGTGGTGATACAAGATGATTCTTTTAAACCAGATGGATGATACACACAAAAAAATGAAGTGCTAAAAGCACATAATTCAACAACATCCTACTACTGGTAAAGGTTATAAATATAACTTAGCACTTTTTCATAACAAAATGTCCTATATCACTTCACTAAAGCAGACTCTTCCTTCAAATGACCTCAAAAAAGTTCTGAAACAAAACCCTCCCCGAAATGCTCTCAGCTTTGGGCCCTCGTCCTGCATAACTATCCCTACACGAATGCTCTCATTAGATGATGCGCCGATTTAAAAGGACCGGCACCTTATGTAAATGGATATTATTGCTTTTAATTGCAGCCATAATTATGGGAGTGCCTCGCAACTGAGTAAGGCCACATTAAGCAAACTTACTGGAAACTTCGCAAACTGCTCCGCAACATACTGGATGAGCACCAGGAGTCCCACAACCGGTATTTATTCAGTCCCATCTTCAGCTCTCTGCAGAGCACTACAAAACCAATTGACCCTATATGGGATCGCTCTGAGTTGTACTTGGTTTAGTATGTTTTTGCCTTATGTTGACTACTTTCTCTTTGACATTTAGCAATATAAAATGTTTAATTCAGAATGAATGTTTTTAAAGATTTAAAGAGTCTTCAAGCTTCTTCAACATTAACTTTTTTTTTTTCCTCCCCACACTCCAAAGAGCCACACAAGCGCAACAGGACCTGCTAGAGAGTCAACACTAAGCCAGGCTACGAGGTGTTGAGAACGAGCAGTGAGAGCAGTATCCATCTCAGCAGCTCCCCCGGCACAGCCAACGGATCACTGCTCATCAAAGGTACCGGCGCAAGCATCGCATGAATGACCTGAGGAACAATGCAAGGTTTTCAGTTCAACCACAGGTAAGTGGTGGCCCATCACTGCGTTTCAATAGCTGAATCAGGGTCCCCCCCTTAGTCCAGGTGGTTTGGAAACCACCAACCTTACTGAAATCCAATTCCATGCCCTGGGTTGGAGTCGGGCATGGACTAAGTAGGCAGCTGCCTGCTGTAATGCTGGCAGAAGCAAAACAATGGCTGTAAACAAGAGCAATCCTCTGAGTCACCAGGCAGGAGCCACAGCCACTCTACACTCAGTGACACCCAATCTTCTATGGCACCAGGCAGCTCAGGGTGCCAGGGCAAGGCTCCCCGGTCCCGTTAACAGACCTGCGTAAAACACCACTCTGCCTCCGTCTCTGCTTCCCTGTCCTGTCCGAGAGCCCAGGAAGGCACCAGGTTTATCTTCCAGCCTATGTAATACAGTTTTCCTGGAAAGGTGGAAAAACACTCAAACATAACCAAGACCGAGCCTACCTTCAAAAGTTTTGGTGCACTTGCGTCACGCTGTCATCCTGCGTTACACAAAGTGCCTAACAAGCACGCCAGACCCCTCCATCCTCAGGGAGAGTCAGCCTTTTCCAAGGAAGGCTCCAACGAGCCAGCAGCCAAATCTCACAGGACAAGATAAAAAAGATGCAAATTACGTGTGTTTATGGTGTTGCCACTAGAAATAGGGGAAAAACAACTAACCGGTTGGATCACCATTTGCCAAAACACTGATTTCACAGCCTCCCTCGGCCAATGGAAAGCATCAGCGCTTGGAAGAGCACAATGTAAATACACCTTCCCACAGACAGTTAAAAAAAAAAAAAAAAAAAAAAAAANAAATAAAAAAAAAAAAAAAAAAAAAACAATCGCTCACAGCAAAGCAATTTCCAAAAATAACTCGGAAAACAAACAGCCACTGGCACACTACGATTCCCTCTTCCCGTGCCACATCTCCCAAACCTTCCTCTGCCCTGGGCCGTTCCCAGCACGAGCCGCGATTCCCCCTTCCCACCTCCCGAGCCTTTGACATGCCGGTCTCCCTTACTCCTTGGTGGAGCTGGAAGGGAAAATTCAGACCAGGGTGTCCCAGAAAACACGACCTCCCCCCTCGAGCCTTGCCCCGACACGCGTGGGGTTCTCCGGGGCTGGGGGCCGCCCCGTGGGCAGCCCCGGCTTTGCGGCGGGGGGCGGGAAAGGAAGAA
>WAAD01039442.1:26139-39003 GCA_013389945.1 Fregata magnificens
CCAGCCATTCGTTCGCTTTCTACTCGGGGTTTGACGTTTTTTAAAGTGAGCCAAATTCTTTAAAAATATCTCAAATAATTCAGCAGAGAGGGAGGTGGAGCAACTGTAGCCATTTTGCAGACCTGAATGCGAATGCAGCCAGCCAGGTAGAAGATAGGGATCAACAAGCTCCAGGGAAGAGGGGGTTGATCAGCAACAAGCATTTAGCCAAGCTCAGGAGCAGCTGTGCAGCTGCTCTGTGGAGTGGACAAGCAGGAGCCACAGGTGACCCCAGCACAGACCCTGTGGGTCCAAGCAGCAACACACCCCACCAATGTCCCCAGGCAAGGTAAGGAAACGAGTCAGGGCGGGGATCCCCCTTTCCCTCAGCCGAGGGGGTCCCAGGTGAAGCAAATCTGGACAATTACAGCCTGTAAGTGTACTCGGGGCACAACCACCCACTTGTTTTGTGCTGGAGCTTTTCCCTGCCCTTCCTATACAGCATCCCTGAGGACAATTTGGCAGCTCAAGCTTGGTGACAACAATCCTCTAGTTCCTTATACTGTCCCTGTGGTGATATTTAAGTGTGTGTGTTTTCTTGTTCAAGTAGGGGCTGATTATTTTTGTGGCTTAGCTTTGTTAACAGCTTTGTAATTTTATGAGGCCGTCCATTTGAGGTAGGCATGAAATGAATGGGTGTGCGTAGAAGCTTTGGAGTCGTTATCTCATCAGACCGTAAGCATGTCCTGTACTTGGTGTAAGGAGCTGGAGAGGCAGCACTGTGCTCAGGAGAAAGTTGTTACCTGCTCTTTAGTGTGTTTGGCCTGCAGAGGTAGGCAAACAAGTTTTGGGAGGAGGAAGCACCACTGCTAATGAACGAGGGGCCAAACAGAAAATGTAGGAAGCTTAAGGAAGCACCAGTCTAAAATTGCTTAATAGTGAAAAATCAGAATGATTTCCCTTTAAGATGAAAATGGTTGACATAAGCAACTGAATTAAGAATTTTTTTAGTTTTTTCTTAAAATTCACATGCAAATTTTCTTTACCTTGGCAGGATGTCTTTTCATCTACTTACACATCTTCGTTCTGCTTCCCAGGCTCTCTCCAAGTGATACCAAGTCTAAGTTTGCTGTTTGGGCAGCTGGTTTCAGACCCCCACTGGTAACATAAGCATTGTAACTATGCTGGCTTTGCCTGGGGATCATCTGATGCTTAAAACCTTTAGTTAACAAAGTACAGCTTCTTAAATGTTAGTCACTTACAGAAATTAAGCCACATGAAAGAAAGGGGGTTGGTTTTTTGGTAAACAGGGAGTATTGCATGCTTATCTCCAGATGATGATGCCTCCTGTAATGAGGAAACTCTGCGGCTGAGGTCAGTACGGTGCTCAGTATCACTTCCTTGAAGTGCGTGTATGGTGACTCAGAGTGAGGGTTGAGTTACTTTGGGCTGACAGACCAAACCCCTACCACTCCTTCAGTCCCAGGCTTCACTGGAAGTCAAAGAAAAAAGCTGCAAAAGAAAGCAGCAACCCATGCAGAAACCCCTCTTGAAATCTGATTTTTTTTTTTAGGAACTGCGGGTGAGTAGGGGAGAAAAAACTTTCGTTGTTGCTGTAAAGTTAAGGAATGACCTTTTCTCCTTTTGGGGAACCATCAAAGTAAGATCCAGCTCCTTGTGCATCCCCTGGAGAGCTGAACAGCTTCTCGAGGTGCCGTAGTGCAAGTGTTTGGCTCTATGGAGATGGAAGTTGTCTATTGTGTCCACCTTCTGGACAGTACATAATCCTTCTTAACTCCCCGTGATTTCATCTGAAGTATTAATACTTCATTTGCTTTATCTTCTTAAGAAGCTCAAGTGACTTTACGTAATTGTGGCCTTCTCTGCATTAGCAAGCTTTGTTGCCCACTGTTAACAGCGTGAAGAAGGGGGATTGATTTGGTGCATGCACACAGCCAACATGTCAGCGGTGCTGCTCTGGAGCAGAGCATTTATCACTGGCAGAGATGGCATAGCTCAAAACTTGATTTAAGTAACCCTATTTTTTGTGTATGACTCCTTCCAGCTTGGAGCAAGGGCCACTTGCTGGAGTTTCTCTGTAAGAAATGTCCTGCAGTTGTGAGCCCTTGAGATAGGGGAGAGGCCCTCGGTCTCATCTGCTCTCTCCTTGAAACATCTTATAGTCACAGTTTCTGGGCTTAGTGAAACCTTATCCCTGTGTTCCTTATCCTTATGTATCCTTAAAAAAAAAAAAAAAAAACCAAAAAAAACCCAACTTTAAAAGAGAGGTTTTTTGCAGCTGGCATGAAGCAGCATGAGCAGCAGGTAGTGATGGAGCTCAGGGGGCTGGGCGCTGCAGCAGTTCATCCTTCTGTCTTTGGCCTTAGAAATGAAGAAAACCCACCAAAACCACACAGCTGCAAGGATTCCTTAGTGTTGGTAAAAGAGTTCGAAGTGACCCATCTCTCCCTTCCAGCCACTGAGAAGTAGCTCAGTAATGGCCGGAAACTTCATCTCCTCCATCAGCAGAAGACAAGGTCATGCATACCAGTTGCGAAGGCAGCCTGTAATCCGGCACAGGCTCATGGACAGAGCCTGCGGGTCAAACAGGGCTCTCGTGTTTTCTTTTGGTGGTTTTTGTCTTCTGCTTAACCGTGTTTATCCTCCTCCACCGCTTTTCTTCAAGGTGGGAAGGCAAACCTTAGCCCTCGGCCCCTGTGACACTCCTCCCATTGACTGCTTGCGATTGGGCTTGTCCCTTCTTGTCCCAGATGGTTTGGCATTGTGCAGCCAGCTGTGCTCCCAGAAAAGCTGTACTGCAGGATACTAAGTTTGCGGAAGACTTCAGTGTTCTTAAAAGCAAAACATATTAAGTACCTGATAAACCAGTACAGGTATCAATAGCAAGAATTGCTAGAAGTCTTGAGTTTCACTCAAGATCTGTGCGGCCAACCGTTGTCCAGGTTGTTGAGTTTTTGTCCAAGTTAGGGAGGTGTAGTTAATTAGGCAAGCAGAACTAGGAAGAGATTCAGGGTGGGGGGAAAAGAATCTGATAATTTATTTGCATTGAGGAGGACTCAGCAGGAGAGAAGTGTTCAGGATAAGTAGTCACAAAGTTTCTGCCTGGGATATTTGGTCCCAGCTTGTGGTCAGATAGACTGAGCAAGCAGGGTCATCCATTCGGAAAATGTTTGACTTAGTCCTCTGCCCTTCCCAAAAATAGTTAAATTGGAAACTTTTCTACACTTACAGATCTTGGAAAATCTTTTGCCCTAAATGTGCTTTTGTGGCTTCCAAGATCTACTGCCCAGCATGTATTTCTACCCCGAGACTCAAGAAAAGGCCACAAAAATACAGCTTGCTTTCAGCTGCTTGCCAAGGGAAAGCATCTGATCAGGCTTATCAGAACAACTTTGCTGTGACAGGCCTCAACTGTCTGCGGACACTGATGCTATTAACTGTTATTTTCACAGGTTACTTTTCTCCTACTTTAGGGTGAGCCAATAATTTTTATCCCTGAATGATAATAACTTAGATGGGTAAATCAGTGAGATTTTTGTAACTATTTTAGGTAGGTTGTGGTCAAGTTCCTCAATTTCATTGGAAGGTTTAAGCTGTTGGGTCCTTTATTAAATTTCTTGGGAATTGGGCAAATGCAGGACTGTACTGCATTCATTTGAGCCAGGTAACACAACTCTTTTTCTTAAAGATATTTTGCAGTCTTTACCCAGATAAATTGTAAGTGTGCAGGAGAAAAATAAAAGGCAGAAACATCAATCGGTGAACTGGCAAGCAAAAGTTAATACAATACAATTATTCATGTAATCATGCTGTGTCTTGGTTTTCCTTTTTCTGAGCTATTTTATCTGTCCAGACTGTAAGATCTTGAAAAATTAGGTGGACCCTTGTCCTGAAGCATAGGAGCATGTTAAGGTACCCCGAGACTAGAGACTTCAGATGTTTGGGAAGCCTTATCCTGGTGAGTGAGAATTCTCATCTCAAGTCTGGTCAGACCCTAAGAGCTTGCCTGGCCTTTCTCAGGCTCTTTGGAAGGAGAGAATCTTGTTATGTGCATTGCTGGAGTGTTTGGCTATTTTTATGCCGCTCATTTTCTGTACACGCAGCTGTAGTCAAGTGCTGCTTCTCGATCCCAGACAACTGAGATTTTCCATAACATTTGACTAAGGAGAAAAAAAACAAAACGTATCTCTCATCACAGGCCCCCTTCACAACAGGCAGCACACAAGAAGATTATATAAATGTTATATTAAGCAGATTTTTGGCAAATCGCTTGCATTTGTGTTGCACTTCTTTCTACTAGTGTCTACGTAGCAGAAAGGATAAATGGTGTGCTCAGACCACAGTAGAAGTGAATACTCTGATGTATTGTACTTCCATTTCACTTAGGGATTACTCATCAATTAACTGCCTTGTTATTTTAACTCTTAACATTCATTTATCTAGCAAGAACCCAGACTGAGGCATTCTAAAAATGCAATCCCTCTAGTCTGTGTTATTGGTAGGTATTTCTATATAAACCTGCGTATGTAGAAATAGTTTCTTCTTGCTTAGAAAACAAAGGTAAGGCTTACTTTGCTAGCTACAGAAAACTAACACTCTTATTATCCCTTCTAGCCATAACTGAAGAGGAAAAGGTTTCATAACCCTTCTGACCAACATCTGAAGAGTAGCTGCTAGTAGATTTTGGTGGTGGTTCTTGGGCTTACCTGGTTTCATACACTGATGGGGAGAATGCAGCTTTTCAAATTAGTTCATTCAATTTGAATGTAATTACTGATTCAACAAGTACATGAAATAAAAAGCAGCATAGGTATTTTTCAGTGTGATTAAATGCAACATGGATTTTTGACAGCAAATCTGTTCCATCTAACTAATTTTGATAGGGTGGCAGAGATGCAGGGAGAAAGGGGTGGCTTGTTTTAGGGAGGCTTTTCTGTTCTGGGCCAGTGAATAGAATCACTTGTGCCCCAAGAGCTGGTTCATGCAGTCAGGGAGAGCAGGCTGGTTTCAGATGACCATATTCAAAGGTCACCACCTCCACTATTTTATAAAAAGAGAATAAGATTAAATACAGACCACCTCTTTTCCCAGCTGCCTTGAAGACACGGAAGCAAACACCTGCCTCTCTGGCACTGTGTATATTCTGCTGCTGCTTTGCATGACATGCACTCCTCAGAGTATGTAGGATGTTTGTGTTCAGACATCCACTGTAGTTCTGCATCATGCACTGTGACTGTATATAATATATTATAGAATCATTAAGGTTGGAAAAGACCTCTAAGATCATCAAGTCCAACCATCAACCCAACACCACCATGCCTCCTAAACCAGGTCCCGAAGTGCCACGTCTACACCTTTTTTGAACACCTCCAGGGGTGACAACTGCACCATCTCTCTGGGCAGCCTGTTCCAATGCTTAACCACTCTTTCGGTAAAGAAATTTTTCCTGATATCCAATCTAAACCTCCCATATATATATATACATATATATATATATATTCTGGCAAAAGTCAGTCTTCCAACAATGCTGCACCTGCTATGCTGGATGCTGCAAGTTATCCATGTCCTCTTACTCTTTTTACAGATTTGTTGTTATGGTGAGAAAAGCCGGGCCTCAAATATTGAACTCCCTGTTATCTCAGCTGATACCTGCTGTGTGCAGGTATCAGTTGGTGCGTATTAAAACAGATATGATAGTAAAGAATATATGCTTTGCGCTGAGGGCAGGTTCAGTCTCAAAGTTGTTGTTCCCCCCCTTCAATTCCAGCTTGGTTTGCTTTTGCCAAAACTAACCCTGAACTCTGCCCAACAGCACAGAGGATTACAGCTATTTATGTCTTAATTGGGAATTATGACCAGTAATCTGTCAGATCAGATTTTTCCCCCTGAGAAGAGTCACCATCAAATGCAGGACAGTTCATGCAAACTGTTTTGCTATAATGTTTGGTGTTTGCTTTAAGTCTGCATCAGCAGATTAGAGCAGTGTTTGGTGCACTGTATGGTTTTATGATTAACACGTCATTGGAGGAAAATTAGTTTGCAAGGTGTTTTACACAGCGCAAGCAAACAGCTTCACCTGAGTTGGTTCACAAGGCCTTGCTCTGACCCTCCTCGGGCTGTTGATAACACTCCTGCTGACTTACTAATGCCAGCACAGGATACTGATTAGCCTGTTCTTAAAACCCCAGGGTGGAAAATAACTAGGAGAGGAGTTACTGCCAAATCAGAGCAGCAGAGGTGCTGCAAATAGCATGAGTGTTCTGCCCCTGATGGGCCTGACTGCAGCAAAAAACACAAACCACACGTTTCCCTAAGAGAAAATGAACCCGCGTACCAGCGCTGCCTGTATGAGACTTGAAACGCTTGTAACAAAGGAGCTGCTCCTGCAGCCACATTTTTGTGGTGAAAGTCCTGCTCTGGTGCCCAGCCCCACTGCTGGCAGATTTAAAAAATTATGGAGCGAAGTAGGATGAGCTTCCAAACGCAGAGGCATTTTTGTTTATATAACCTGAAGCAGGGTCTGCTGTTTGTGCTGGATGTTTAAACACTTGCTGAGAGCCCACAAACCGCGCTTCAGGGTTTACATTTTTTTTCAAGTAACTTCTGAAATTGCAATCTGGTGAATCAGAGGAATGAAGTCTGATATCCCTGCTAGTGCTCTGAAACAACGTATGTCAAATCCAGGGCAACAGCAGAGTCTGTGGCCCCTGGGGACCATTTTAGATCTTTCTTAGATCTTTTTTTAGATCTTTTCAGATCTTTCATAGAAATACCTGAGCAATAGAAAAGGTAAGAAGCGGGTGATTTTTAAACACAAAACCCAAATACAAAGTGACTATAAGGGCCACCTATTTTAGGTAACTGGGAGCTAGAAGATCTTGCCTTCAAGTCAGTGCTGCTGTGAGTGAACAAAAGGTGACACTTGGACTGAGCTGGGTTTTGGGAGGAGGCATGGGGTCTTACATTCAAGCTTATGGAAGTGATTTCTGTGGGGGTTGGTATTTCACTTTTGAAACATAATCAGAAGTGAGCTTCAACATTGCATGTGAAAGAGAAGTTGCAAGTTTTATCTGAAGTATTAATCAACAGGAAAGCAATGAAGCCTTGTGGAAGTCCTTGACGCTACTGGTATATACGGGGGTATGCTTTATTCAAAGCCAAAAACCCCTCTGTTGCTCTGGGTAGCACTTCGAGCTGCTTGCACAGTCAAGCATCCTTGGAGGCAGTTTTTGTGCTGCCTCCTCCTTCTAGTCTCATGTTTCTCTGAGATGTCTCCAAGTCCTCTTAGCTGCTATGGTTTGGTGAGCTGCTCACCTGTAAACTTTGGATGCAGCAGAGCAGTGCTTGATTGGTAGTTAGGTGGACTTTCTGTAACTGCAGCTAAACAGAGCAACCAAAACCCATTCCCAGACTCACACTCACACATCCCTGTGCTTCAGCACTAACTGGAGCAGCCGTCTCTGCTGACACTCTGGTGGAGTCCTGCCTCCCCTCTGGCTGTCATGGCTTGTACTGAACTTGTGTTGGATTAAAGTTGGTCTTGCGCATGCCAGGAGTTTTGCAGTCACTTCGTGCAGCCTGACATCAGGTCAGTCGTAGGAATGCATTTTTGTTCACTTCTTATCCCCAGGGCTGTGCTAGTTTACATGCAGGTAGCAGGTGCTCACTAGTCCAGAAATCTCAGCCAAAAGCATGTCTCTGTTCAGGTGCTTCTACCACCACCAAGCTGGCACCGATTATCAGCATCTCCTCCAAAAGCAGAGCACCCAGCACTCCTCTGTCTTCCTTTAGCTGCAATGTGCTTGCACATGTACAAAGCACCCTGGCTCTTAGACAGTCATCAGCGCTTGAGTGCCACAAGCCTCCACTGCAATGTAATGAAATAAAAGGCATTTTAAAGACCCACATGCCATCTATTTAATTTCAAGCCATACAGTTACTGTGACCTGCTTTTGGGAAGGATTTATTTCTTCCAAAAGAGTTTTGTACTCATATGTTGAGTCCAAAGGCCACAGGAGAAGCTCAGCATCAAGCTGCAAGGGCTGCAGGACCTGAAGCAGTCTGGAAGAACCAGCTTCCCATTCTCTGATTTTGGTTTTATGACTTCTGTCCAAAGCTTTGGATGAAATGAAATGCAATGGCAAATGATAACTAGTGGGGTCCTAAAACAACTCCTGAGGTCTCAAAATACAGTCACCCTCTTGGTCATCTAACCATAGGCGTGGGCTGTTAATGCAAAGACAAAATTGAAAACAATATCGTAGTGTCTGACTAAACTGGCTTTTAAGAACGTGGGAAATTTCCCTGTCTACTGATTTTGACATTTTTAGTCAGGGAACAAGGCAGATGAGAACTTTTCTTATTAGCTAATTAACAGGCCTCTAATTTCCAACTTGTGTCTGAAAAGCCTGTGGATTGTTTGGGAGGGCTTTCTTCTGTCTCTTTTATACAAGACTTACTTAATCTACACCTTGCCATTCAGCTAAATTACATTATGTCCTAGTCATATCAAAGCACTTAAAGGCTTCTCACTATTAGCATCTTCATTCTAGATCATAATTTCAGAGCAAACAGCAATTCAATTTTCTCTGTTTGGGATAGTTAACCATAGTAAGTACTTAAGATAAATTCTTTTTGGAGATAACATGTGGCTGCAGCTACCTAGACAAAAAACACTCAGTTGTTGAAATGAAAAACTAGGCAATGTAAGGACAGTTTTAAGTGACAGCCTGCCCTCATTTCTTTAAGCAGCACATGAAAAAAGCCTAGAAATCAGTTTTATGCAAACCCTGTAACACAGTGGACAAGCAAGCTCTGAGCACACCAGATTTCTCAGTCATCTTGAGCACAAAAAACAGGAGCTGGCGTGACGGCACTATAAGCATACTCCACCCAAGAGACGTGGAGCAGCCAGAAATGTGAACCACACAAAGGCCCGGGACCGCTGTCGGATTGCTGCTGGCACCTCTTGCTTTGGCTCCTCTCCAGCACACTCCTGCTGAGCGTGGGCTCGCTTTGGCGCTGCAGATGGATTTGCAGAGTGCTACGCATTTACAAGGCATAGCGTGGTTTTCAGACCTGAAAAAACCCAACCCAGCAGATGTTCAGTGCTTCTAAGTTGCATGTTGGCACGATGTGCAGTGTCTTTCTAGTCTCTGTTCCTCGGAGTCCAGAGTAAGACAAGCTAGGTTACGTGAAAACCAGTGCCTTGGGTGTCTTTAGATATACTGTAAGAGGCAAGGACTGAGGAATAGCTACCATAAGTAGGATGAATAAAACAAATCCTCTTACACATTTAAAACTACTATTTGAAGGCAACAAACTATGTTCATGCCCAAGCTTGCATTATTTCAACAACAAGGAACAGGGCTGGTCCAGGTTTCCAGCCTCGCTTTTATTTAAGACAAGCCGCAAGCCAGCACCTCGAGGCAGGGTTTCTTGCAGTGCTTATGTAGTTTCTGAGAGTGTCAGACCCTTCTGCAACTCAAGAGGAAGCATCTCTTTCCCGATGCCCATTTCAATGCTCAGTTCAATTAATGGATTGAGATAACATAAATTTCTGTGCACAGCAGAAGCCCCAAACCAGCCCCTAACGATGCACCAGATATTCGGAAGCTGAACACTTGAAGGATATTAAATGACCACAAGCTCCAAGCACACAGCTGTGATATACCTTCCAGGCATAAAGAGGACTTGAGATTTGTAGTCACTTTCTCTGTGTGAATAACAAAGTGAACTTTGCTTTCAATTTCAGCATTTAATACATGGCAAATACCAGATTCTCTGTAGCTTGGGAGGAGCACGTTTGGGCGTTCATTAAATTAAATCACATCCCACATACAAAAAATACTAAGATAATATTGTTTTCTACATTTACACCCAACATTTACCAAGCTATGTCTATAAGAATTAGATTAAACAATTCATTCTGGGCCAAACTCCAAATATGACTAATTTTTTCAGGGGCTGCCAGCTTGGCAAAGAGCTTGGTAATAACCCAGTTCATGTTTCTGAAAGCCGTGACTGGGGAATCCAAAGGTCTAATCATGTCTCCATTGGTGCTTTCCCAGATCCTTATTCAACGTAATAAAAAGAAATGAACAAGTCAGCTGTAGTAACTTTGCAGAAATCAAATGCTGGTTATAGTTGGGGTCCGTACGAGTGCTGGGGGTACTCACAACCCCAAGTTATTCTAGCAAGGTCATTGGTGTTAGTAACTGCTTTTTGAAAGACATTTGTGCCCTGGAGAGAGCATCTTGAAAACGGATGTTTGGAAATGTTTTCATGGTCATAGGGTTTTGTTGCCAAAACTGATACAAGTGTGTCCCTTACTTATTATACAAGCTGTCCTGCCTGTACAGTTACTGCTTCTGCATTGCACTAGCCCAGTGAGAAGGCAGGAGCTGATGGCCACCCTGTCCCCAGGAGAGAAGAGAAATAGCAAGTCCCTGCTGAGCCGTTTCCCTTCCTCCTTTCTTTCTGCTCTCAGGTGAAAACCCAGGGCTGGTGATGACTTAGCAGAACTGTATCGTCATGTTTGAGACAGCCCGAGCTTGACATTTCCAATGCCCCTGAGAGTCCTTTTCAATACCCACCTTTGTCTTCTGTGATCAAAAGCCTTAGTTCTCGTATATTTGTGTTTTCCATGTGGGAACTGTTGGCAACTCACTCTTCTCCTTTGCATTTTTTAGCTTCTGTGCTTCTACTACAGTCCCAACTTTAAGAGGGACCATCCCCAGCTGCTGGAAAGGTGCAAGCCAAGAGTGGGATGCAAAAGGAGAGTCCCAGCTGCATCGCACCTGGATGAGGAGCTGGAGGAAAGCCGCCTCTCAGGAAGCCGCCAAAGTCTTCAGCCTGCGCAGGGAGCCGCTGCTGGGGTGGAGAAAGAGGCGTTTGCACCAGCTCTACTGCAGGACATGCCAGTGTCTCCCCCTCAGAGGTCCCCACCAACAAACGCTGGGCTAAACCACCTCCCGGCCTCGGCAGTGCCCAAACCCCTTCCCCGGCAGCTGCCCCCACCACTTCCCAACCCTGCTGGAGCAGCAGGCAGAGGGAGCTTCTGGGCCACCCCATCCCTAGCACCACCACCCAGCAGCCAGGCCCCAGCTGGCTTCCAGCGTGCTGCTCCGGCACCGCACCAGGCTGCACTTCCCGCACCACAGCTGCCACCTTTGGCACCAGGGCTGGGCTTTCCCACCTTCCCCCCATGCAGCCCGGCGCAGCGGCTGGGCTGGTCCCCTGGGCTGGCCTCTCTTCCCACTGCAGCCCCTGGCTGGCAATGCCCGTGCTGGCAGCAGCCCTTGCCACGGCCATGCCAACACCACCCCACGACCAAAGTCCCACAGCCCCACATTGTCCCACCTGCACCTCCGCCACCAACGCTGTGGCTGCAGGTCATGGGCCTGGACCCAGCGTGGCACACGCTAGATGATAGAGAGGAGATGATAGTTGGTACTGAGTTAATGGAGACTATTAGTGTTAAAAATAAGTAGTCTGACAGAGTTAGTAAAAAATAGTCTAAGAGATTTGGAAATAAATAGAGTCCGATACAGTTACCAATAAATAGTCTATTAGAGTTGGTAATCTATAGACCCTAACAGTGTTGGTAAAAAACTGTTTGAAGAATAAGCCTTTTCCAGTTGTCCTGTCCTCTTTGCACAGCACAACTCCGGGGTGAGTTCCTCTTTCACCACCCACAGACCAAGCAGAAGCAACTGATCTGCCACCAGTCGAACCATTTCTGAGAAGAGCCCAGCCTGGTTTCTTAGCACCAGAGAGCACAAGGTTCTGATGCTCAGCTGGCTGAGGCACAGGGGTCACCTCCGCCAGGCTCTGGAGCCGTCCATCCTCACGAGCAGGAGTCAGACAAAGGTGCCCACAGCCCCACACGGGTGGGCAAGGAGCCCCTGGCCAAACTCAGCCATGCAGTGGGGAGGAGGTGGAAGCAGGGACAGGTCACCTGCGAGGAACACGGAGACACTGCCCGAGCGAGCAGCAGTGGGGGGAGCCAAGCCCAAGCCCAGCTGTAGCCCAAGCCCAGCTGGGGAGGGATGTCAAGGGCAACAAGAGGGGCTTCAGTAGGTGCATAGACAAACACTTTTGACTTCTGGCATTTCATCATCTGCCAGGCAGAGAGAAGGCTTCTCTGCTTTCATGGCACTGCTGCTCAGGGTCATTGAGCTCCATGGCTGCTCACCCGTGGGATTGCTGCACATGCAGGTTTGGGTGTTTCTGGAGGCCAGAGGAGGAGTCATCTCCCTGCTTGGGGCTGCAGTGTGGGGCAGGCACCCCTGAGCTGCTCCCTGCCCTCCTGTGCCAGCTCCGGCGGGCACAACACGGACATGGAGGTCACCTTCCTGGGTGGCACCTTGATTGTGAGTATTCCACACTTCATGCAGGCATCGAAAAAGTGGGGTTTCCCCTTTAGGCATTCAGCCTTTCCCCTCCCTTGGCAGTGCTTGGGGTGGCCCATTCCCCACCCAGACCCACAGGTTTGCCAGCAAAGGCAGGACATGCCACTCCATCACTCCAAGCCATTCACAGGCAGAGAAGAAGCCACTGCTTTTGGTTTTCCTGCCAGAAACGAAGCAAGTGTGTCACCTACCCCATCTCTGCCAGCTGTACACTTGAAAAACTCGCAAGCAGAATTTTCTCACCTGTTCCCAAATCTTCATGCACAATTATTTCCAAGGGTTTTGAACCCATTAGTTAAAAATAAAAAAGTGCAACTCTTTTCAAGCAGTTTGCAAGAACAACGGGTTGACATCAGGGAATCCCTGCTGCTTTGGGGCAGGAGATGTCAGAAAAAGGATTCTCCCTACTGGAGCTGCTGCTTCTGCATTGCACTAGCCCAGTGAGAAGGCA
>WAAD01039450.1:0-14718 GCA_013389945.1 Fregata magnificens
TGCCGTATGTCTCGGAGTTCTGATGAGGTCAGGGGGTAGGGGGGAATGTTGGGGGGGGAGGAGAGAGAGAGAGAGAGAGAGCGCTAGCCCCGGGGCTGGGCAGGCAGCGCCCGGCAGCAGCCAAACACTGGTGCCACCTCCAGCCACCGACACAAAGCACAGCAGGCTGGCGTGGGGAAACCAGCTCCCCCTCAGCCAGACCCTGTACAGGGAATCCATAATAAAAGATGAAAAGGGATAGTCATCATCATTGTGGATAACTTCGCTCATGTTTATTCTCCATGAAATCAATAGGATAAAGTTACTAGCATGCATAACTACTTGCTAAACACAAGTTGTAGTTAGCAACCTTGATGCTAAAAAGAAGTGTTGCTGTTGCAGGAATATTTGTGTGAGTTAGAATTAAACTTTATAGCATTAAAAATTATCTTACAAATACATCTTCTAATATTACCCCTCTTCAGAAACCCAACGTGTTAGTGGTTGTAACTTTATTTGAATATATGAGACTGCAAATACCAACTGGATAAAGTAACTCACATACAGAGTCAATAACAAAATGGAACTTCTAGGAGAGCTTCAACTCCTAATGGACATCTCAGGTCTTATCAAGATCAAGATAAATAGAGGAGGTTAGAATGTGCATCCAAACATGTTTTAATAGTTCACTTTTCATCCTTCTTATCCATCACATAGATTTACACATTTGCTAGTACAGAGTTTTCATAGTCAATAAATAATAACAGTTCAAAAGGCTTTATTTCAGAGGTTTTAATGTGTTATTGACAAAGAAAAAACTTTTAAGTGTTTTCTATGACGATCTGTTAGAGCACAGTCTTCTAAGACAGCGAACACTAGAAATTGAGGGCGTTCTCTTTTAACTCAAATATTAATGATATATATTTTCTGAAGCAGAAAGTTACACATTCTGTTCCCCATGATGAATTAGGGTTGTTCAGAAGATCGCTGTGCGGGATGCATACATGTTGCCATGGATCATTACAGCAGTCTATCATATGAATGTGTGTTTAAGTAAGTTTTGCAACACTTTATTTAGCAGGTTATAGCAAATAATGAACCTTATGGACCTTGTATGAGATATTACACTACTAATGACTTATATTTATAGAAAACTGGAATCTATGTAGATAAAAGCTCATTTCAAAATTTTTAAGGTTCTAGTTTCTAAAGTATAAATATTACTGAATGACTTTCTATTAATAGCAGAATTTGGTGATTAGCCTGAAACATTTATTGTTTAGTTTCTTCCTAGTTTTAATGCATAAAAGTAGCATTTATGCTCTAGAATATGAAAATACAAGGATTTTTCTACTAACCCTTATCTATTTCAGCTGATAATATGAAATTGTTATGCTAACTGTGGTCTTAATACTAGCTGTTGAATACGGTTGCTGCAGCAATAGTAATTTTTCTGTTTAATTAGTAAGAAGGAAGGGAAATTGATTGCTTTCCCTATTTTTTGCCTCCCCTCCCCAATCCATACTTTTAGTCAGGTTTAATCTAAATTATTAACATATATCTATAACAGGTGTGTCCCTTTCTTTTCATAATTGCACATTTTAACAGTTAGACTTAGATAAGCAAAAATCCAGTGCAGTTTTTGAGGAGTATTTACTCGAAATGAAAATGCATCTAGAAATGCATAAATATTATTTAATTACTATTTTCATTTATATCATAACATCATTCAAATGCATTACTGCCAAATTCCTATAATGATTTCAAGTACATCCCAAGTGGACATGCACCATGTTCCACCCGTAAGGTCTTAGCTTCCTTCTATCTATTATTTAATTTTAAAATATAAAAATTAATCTATATTGTTTATAATATAATATGTATTTGTAATATAAAGCTGATAATTGTATTTGGGGAAAAAAGCAAAATAATTTAGTGCTACAACGTGTGCTGCCTAGGTAGAGCCCCAGAGAAGTCATCAGGGTTCAGGGTGGGTAAATGAACATGCTCATATACAGCCTTAGGTCTCTGCAAGATTATTTGCTAAGTATATTATATTAAAATTCTGGCAAGTATCAGTTCTTTAACATATCAGCATCAGAGTTCCATAAAAGTTCATAATTTATCTCTTGAGGGGGAGTCATTTTTGGCTATAGTAATGTATTTCATCATCATTATCATAAATGAATATTTCATTCCCCCCAAATTATTGTATAATTTATGAGAGTAAGATACCACCAAGTGCACATCTACATGTACTAACTCATACTTCAAAGTCTCCCATTTATTACATTGGGTTCTAAGTCTGTCAAGATAAATAAAAATAATATGCTTTAACCTCACAGATACTGCTCTATCTATATCACAAGTAAAGAAAGAAAAAAGATAAAATATCTTTTATTTTTATCTTTTTTTTTTCACATAGTAAGTAATGAAATCATTTCATATACTATAAATGACATGAGCCGTACCAAATCATCCAAAGACTTCAAGACAAGCTGATTTTTTTCAGTTGTAAATCACCAAGGCTACTCCCATTTATAGGTAAGCAACACACAAGCAGTCTTTGTGTTCTGCTTACGCTTACATTAGTGCGGTCCAGTTATTTATGCTGAGGTGACATATGAAAAGTTAAGTTGGCCTTCAGCTGGAATTTGGGGTCACTTCTACTGCTACAGACAGAGCTCTCAATATGATTGGAATGATTTCTTACCTTCATCAGGGATGACAATATTTAAAATGTATGTAGAAATATATGTTTGTACCTTTCAACATTGAAAACAAAACATTAAAAAAAATTTAAGCCTAGGATTAATCCCATTGGGAACTGATAGAGGTTGTTAACAGAGAGGAGAATAAATATTGTCGCATTTTCTTAGTGCTCTGCAGATACTAAAAACCTAAGCATAGAAAATGCAGCTGGCTTGTAGGCTGATGAGAACGTTGTGCCCAGTTTACATTATAGAGCATTTGTTAACTTTTAAATGATAGCAATATAGCACTGACAGTTGGCTAAATAACACAAACAACTTCTTCCACACATAACAACAATATGTAATGAGGTAGTTGGAAAAACACTCCATTTTTTTTCTTTGTTTTTCTTACAGCTTTTGGAAATAGAATGTTAACTGCAATCTATTCCACAAATCAATGCAATCAAGTAATAACTTGGTTCTTTATCAGTCTTTTCTTATAGCAGCACAGGATTCATGTTTTGGGGAATTTTTTAAATCCTTTTCCATACCACTATTGAGGAGAATATTTATTATGGATAAGGTTTGAAAATTATTAATGCTGAACCTACCAGATCTGTGATTCTGTTTTGTTTCTCTTTCATTCTTTCTTGGTTTTAACAACAATAAAATCTTTCTATTATTCAGCTACTGATATTTTTTACCATTTATTTGGCGCTCATGGAATTCAAAGCACATCAATCTCTTTAATATCACAAATAATTCACTTAGTAGTAATAGCCAGCTTTTCTACACTTTTTTTTTCAAAATCATTAGACAATTTACCACACATCTTAGACATTCCCTTGGAAGTCTGTTTAGAGACTGAATGTATTTCATTTGGACAACATTTATTATCTAACGTCCTCTATTTTTACTCAGTTTATTTTGCATCGTTTGAGAGCTCTAAAAAGTATCCAATATCTTTACTATTTCTTAACAGTGGGGGTGGAAATGTCGCTAATAGTAATGCAATATTTCAGTGTTTGCATAATTTCTCATCTTTTTTACTACTTGTAGTTTTCCAATTTCTAAGCCATTCCTTTATTTTCCTGCCAGAGGCTTGAATACCAAAATATGTAGAAGCATAGACAAGAGACAGCCATGTTCTTTATTTCATATGAAGGTATTAGTGTATGTAACTTCTCTGAAATTGCTTGTGTGTGGTAATTCTATCCAGCACATTAAAAAAGACAAACCTGCCTCATAACTTTGTGAAAGCTTTTCAGAACCCTATAGATGCACCACAAACCACCCCAAAACAACTCAGGCCTCCATGAAATGGTTGCACAGCATTTGAATATTTAATATTCCTATTAATATGGTCTAAAAGCACTGTATAGGATAGCCAAAATATAGCTTAAACTTATACAATGATAGTTCTGAAATTTGTTTAAACTATTATAACTAAAATCTGGGTTTGATTATTTAAGCCACTTCACAAGTATATTTGCAGTTTTTTATGTTTTGTTAGCTTAGCTCTATGTATTTGTGGCTGTGCTTTTCTCTCTGCTTCTGCACAAATTGTTGTACCTCGCTACTGCTTTTCTGTTTGATTGAAAGTATAAACTTGCTATTCCATAAATAAAAGTTTATTTGCTATTTAGAAACTATTGCATACACACAATGTTATATGGCACTGGATAGATTTTTAAGTGACTTGACCACATTCAGCCTAAGGAAAATGTAAAGTAAACAGAACATTTTTCGAGACTACGGGGAATTATTTCAACATGCTTTTCTATTCTAGGAAAGAATAAGAAATATTTTTCAAACATTTTTAAAATGTGTCCGCCCTTTTTTGCTTATCTCTTTTCATGCCACTTTATGAGGCCATGAACAGTGAGTTGGGGTTTTTTGGGGTTTTTTTGGTTTTTTTTTTTACCCTGAGTGTTTCTTATGCTAACTTAACACTCTGTGCTTATGCTGGAGAATCTGCAAACCTGCATGACCTTCGATGTAAGGGATAACGTTAGGGAGCACTATACAGAAGGAAGATAGTACTGTTTCTATTTAACAAGCACTGTACTGCAGAACACAGTTTTCAAAGTAAGGTGAAAAAGGATACAATATTATTTTTCTCTTAAATGCTATTTGAATTTATAATACAACAATGATATCCAATGTAAAATCTACTCCTAACACCCCTTAGAGTACGTAAAGTAAAATTAGAAAAAGGTGAACTGAGGGCCTGAGTAACTTTTTTAACTTTAAGCACATGAAGTTCCTTGTTGGGATTTAAGATAAGCCCATGCATAAGTCTTCTTACAGAAAGAGCATTAAGTGACTCTCTGAAATAAGTAAGCATTGCTGTGCCTGTATTACTGCTGGAGAGACTCATACAGAAATTGAATAAATGACCTGTCTGAGGAGGTTCCTGAAATAGAGCTGTCTTTCCACTTCAAGTCTTGTGTTCCAGCTACAACACTATCTTACCTCTGCAGGAAAGAAAACACTATTTTGAGCAAAATACAGTTAACTTGTGAAATTCACTGCTGTAGAAGACTGACCCAAATAGCTTACTGAAATTCAGAATGAGACTGGACACTAACAAGACAGAAACAACCAGCATTGATCCTCTTGTTCCACCTTCTTTTAGCACAACACCAGGGGTGCTGCTTTAGGTGCCTAAACCTCCTCCTCAGTTTCCAAGAGCAATTCAAGCTGCTTACTTTCCAGCACTGTTTCACCCTCAAAGTAATTAAACTTATTGAGAGTGGTATTCAGCTTGACATTAAGAAATGACATTCACCTGCCCACAGTGCCTATTGAGAAACTCTAGAGTATCCTAAATATCCTACTTGGGCTGACAGATATGACAAAAAATGTATAGGAGATCTGTGTCTTTCAGAAGTGTTCTTTAGAGTCTTCTTGGACATTTTAGGTATCTCAAATGCTAATAGACACCAGCGCATTGGGTGACTAAATGTAGAGGTCTACTATGTGTCAGTGTTTACCGCATGTCAGTGTCTTCATGTAAATGAGGTGTCTAAATTTCTGTTATAGTTAGGGTAAATCTAGAGCTCCAAGAGCAGTTGTGCCAGGAGGTTATGAGTTCCTCATGAGTCCCCTGTCATGTCTTTCTGCCCTGTGTGGATGGCCTGATAGCCTAGGTTGCTTTAAATTACATGATGTGCCACAGTATAGGAAACCAGATGAAGTCCTGGACACTTTTTATGATGGTCTGAAAGTCTCCTGGGTATGTAACTTCAGTAATCTGTACATGTACAGGCACTTGTCTTCTACCAAGCACTCCCTTGCCATGGTGTTTAAGTTTCTTTCTCCTTGTTCCCTTTTCCAGCTACTCTTACAGAACTGTTTTTACAGTAGTGTCCAGCTTTGAAGATACCCTAAAGCACATAGGTTCAGACCACCTTAGGATGGGAGACACCTGGAACTCACGTATTATACCAAATGGGTAAGTGTTCAAATCATGTCTGTACTGCACAAACACTACACATGATGCTGCTCATGCTATCTTCTATTTCAATACATTTCTGTCCTCCAAAAAAAATGGGAAAACTGGCTTTGAGAGGAAGCTGGTCTTTAGAATTTCTCTTCACAGCCAGTGAGGAGAGATGAATATATACTGTGGATGGTTTTCTGCCCATAGAGGTACTTCTCTCAATTTTCTTTATTGCAAATGTAGGAGCTTGTAACCCCTTAAAACAGGTATCATTTCTCTATTGTTAGACAGTTAATGTAGGTGTATCTGTGTATTCTTTTAAAGCTAGCATGGTAAGTCCCATACAACTTTTTTACATTTCGTCAGCTATAATTAGCATTGAAAAAAATGATAGATGGATGGTCGGTTCATTCTAACGTGCAGGTCAGCTTTAAAAAGTGAAAAAAACCATCCTTACCTTATTTAACAGCTAGATTACTGGTATTGTACAGATGACACTAGTTACCCTGGACCGCATTATTTCAATGACATGACCTTTAGATTCTTCATCGTCTTTGAAAGGATCTTCCAAAGAGCAATGAAACATATTACTGTCTACTGTTCTGTCTCCGAGGGAAAAATGAGTTTCTTTAATTTATTGAGATCATTTTCCCTGTGAAGCTCTCATGGCAAGTTTCTGGTCCTTTGTAAAAATGCATTTGTTCTTGATTAATTGCAATTTGGGGAATAAAGTCATGTACTCTGTCCTGCTGGCTCTGAATTCTGATTCTGCCACTTAAATCCACAGATGCATTGTATCTAGATGGACACAAGGATTCCTAATTTTATTGTGTGTGTGTGTGTATGTGTGCGTAGAGATTTTTCCATCTTTTTTTCTATCTAATAAAATAGTGATGTGTTTTTCTTAGAATTATTTTTTAAAATGTTACTCTCCAAATTATTTTGTGGTGTTCCCCAGGGCTCAGTTCTGGGGCCGGTTTTGTTCAATGTCTTCATCAATGCTCTGGATGAGGGGATTGAGTGCACCCTCAGCAAGTTTGCAGATGACACCAAGCTGGGTGGGAGTGTNCCGGCAGTGTGCCCAGGTGGCCAAGAAGGCCAATGGCATCCTGGCTTGTATCAGGAATAGTGTGACCAGCAGGAGTAGGGAATTGATCGTGCTCCTGTACTCAGCACTGGTGAGGCCGCACCTGGAATACTGTGTTCAGTTTTGGGCCCCTCAGTACAAGAAGGACACTGAGGTGCTGGAGCGTGTCCAGAGAAGGGCAACGAAGCTGGTGAAGGGTCTAGAAAACAAGTCTTATGAGGAGCGGCTGAGAGAACTGGGGCTGTTTAGCTTGGAGAAGAGGAGGCTGAGGGGAGACCTTATCGCTCTCTACAACTACCTGAAAGGAGGTTGTAGGGAAGCGGGTGTTGGACTCTTCTCCCAAGAAACTAGCAACAGGACAAGAGGGAATGGCCTCAAGTTGCGTCAGGGGAGGTTTAGACTGGACATGAGGAAGAATTTCTTTACCAAAAGAGTGGTTAAGCATTGGAACAGGCTGCCCAGAGAGGTGGTGGAGTCGTCAACCCTGGAGGCATTCAAAAAAGGTATGGACATGGCACTCCAGGGCCCAGTTTAGGAGTCATGGTGGTGTTAGTTGATGGTTGGACTTGATGCTCTTAGAGGTCTTTTCCAACCTTAATGATTCTATGATTCTATGATTCTATGATTAAGCATGATTGATTACTAAAGACATTATCTGGGTATATACTGCTGTGACTTAACTTTGATATTAGTCCTTTTTTTTTATATTAGCCCTTTTTACTTCACTTTTGTGATACATTGTTTAGGAAAAAATTTACCACTACTAAATTTTCACATTTTCCTAGAACTGATGCATTTTGAATATTCTGAAGGGTTCTGGTTTTTTTTAATTTTACTTGCAGGTAAGAAGTAGAACTCACATACTGTGGCAATACTGTTGTAATTCAGAAATTACTTCTGTGACTACTATATATTTTTAATTAATAAGGGGAAGGTATCATCCTGTCTATTTTGTTTGCACCAGTACATCAACTTCTTTATCTGTAGAGTTATAATCATTGTTAATTTAAACTGGAAATATCCTGTTCTTCATTTTCATTTAATTGTTTTTCTATCTGTATTTTAACAAAACTGATTTTACTATAAACTTAACTAAAGCAGATAAATAGGAATGGAGAAAAGAGATGATGTATGTCTGCAATTACATGTAGGAGTATTCCATTCCCACATCTTGTCCTATGATGGGGGTGTACCTTCAAGCTGGATTACATCAAAAGACATTGAACATTAATTGGAAAAAGGATTCATTGTCCAGCCACAAAGTATTGCTAAAGCTTCTTCAAATCCTTAATCTGAAATTCAGAGGTGAAAATTAAATTTAAAAAGTAACAAAACAAAACAAACACCGACCCAAGCCAAACAAATGCAACCAACTAAACAAACAAAAAACCAACCAACCAATCAACGAACCAACCAACCATTGCGTCCCAACCTGAGAGGAGGGAGGAGAGCGACCAAGGTTCTAATGGTCCCCTTGGACTAAATTAAGCTGAAACGACACCAAACAATTAATTAAACACTTTATTTCAACACAGAAGTAACTTGAACTTAGAAAGGCACCTTGAACTTGGAAACATGGAAAAGCATTGACGGTGGGGGTTCTTATTAGGAATATTTGTAAAAGAAGAAGAAGAGGAAAAGAAGGGGCGGGGGGGCGGAGAGAGAGAGAGAGACACAGGGAGATACCACCACCCTTGGATCCAGCGCTGACGATGACAGATGTGACAATCCTTGGGTGATGGGCACGCGCAACAGTCTATTTGTTGTAGTGTCTTTTATAGTTTAAGCCCCGCCTTCAGTTATGTCTCCTGTGAACTTATATGATGTTTGTTCCAGAAGTTTCATGATCTTCTGTGCAGGCACCATTGTGAGGGGTCGTCACGAGAGGTCTTTCAGACAGCCATAAGCCCCTTCCTCAAAATAAACTTTGTATGACCTCTGCAAGTTTTTATGGGATGCACAGCAGAACCTGGGACTGCGCATCTTCAGACGCACCCCCCACACCCTGTGTCCATCAATTTCCTGCCTCCAGTTCGCTACATTCCACTTTCCAACAATGTTTGAGTCATTAACTCTTTCAGTCCCTCACAACGACAAAAAACAACAACCAAACCCCAAACCATTGTTCTTTTCTAGAAGAACAAGATTTGATAGTTTTACAATAGTGGATCAGGAAATATTTATAGGTTACTAGCCCAGAAGGCTAATAATCTTCTTCCCCAATCTTCTTTGCCCTTGCCTTGCTGAATCTGTACCAGAATATAATTTGGTTCTAGAAAAAACAGAATTTGGAAAGGCAAATCTTTGGAAAAGTGGAAAGCAAAATGAAAACACTGTCCTTAGTGACTGAAGTTAAGTTCTGCCTGCTTGGTTTTGTGTAATTGAAAGTTGTGCAAATACTGTTTGAATATAAACAAAGGTGGTTTTCCGAGGCAATCTGGAATAGTCATTTTGATCTACTGACACAAACTGTGATACTTTCCCTTGTGCAGGGGTGATTGTATGATACTTTAATTTAGATTTTAAAGGTAAAAAATTAGTCTCTTTTGCATTGATTTATGTAATTACTGATTGAATAACATGAACAGTTCTTTTTCATTTTGTTTGGTTTCTCCAGTTCTTTCCCCACCAAAAAATGAAAAGTTTGAACTTTGTGGTTCCTTATCCTTCCTAATTTTTTGTAACGTGTCCTCTTTAATTACATGTCCTTGTTTAAAGGAATAGTTGTGAAGGAAATGTCTAAAATTTCAGTCTTACTTCACAAATGTTTTCTTCTCCTGTCCATCATATTGTTGTCTCTGAGAACTGGTAAACCTTTCATAAAATACTTCTGACTGGGGCCTCAAAATTCTGCAAAATAAATAAATACATAGAAAAAGTCATGCAAAAGAAATAATAAATATGTCAAGCCTCTTGCTGCCACAGAAAAAAAGGTTGTGTTATTATCATACTGTTGCCGTAATTGGCTGGTGGAGCTGAATAACGCCTGCAGTCTACATGTAACGTATCAGATTTTAGACTTGATTTTAAGGCTAGCAAGAGACATTGATGTATAGTAGGGAATAAAGTCTTGAGTGAGAGGGAATAATATACAGCTCAAAGAAGGTTTAGAAAGATCAAAGGAGAAATTACTGGGCCAGCATTCAAACAGCAGGAAGGGAAATATGGTGTTCGTAATTCTCCCAGATATTGTGGAAAAAGCCAGTGAAGGGATTTATAATGCAAAGCAAAAATCTTAAAATCAATAGGATGCTTTGCTGGTATTCACAGTAGTGCCTGTAAAGTGTGAGGTGGAGAGGTTAATTAATCCATTTAAGAGTCTGTAGTTTGAATTCATTTGAGATTTTCTGCATTAAGCTGGAAGACCAGTTTACAAATATCTGTTTGGGAGATAACAGAAGCAGGTATCAATAGCTTTGAACTGGTGCATAAGTGGATCAATTGCTATCTGGAAATCTGCTTTTAATGACAGTCAGAAAACTTTGGTGACACTATTTAAGTGCTTTTGAATGGCAGAATAGATTCAGATATGTCTTATCAACCTAATATAGCACTTCAGATTTACACTGATTTGAAACAAAATAAAAACTGAAAGAAAAGATTGGGGAAATAATACTTTCATGTTGATTTTAAATATTTCAGCTATCTCTTAAATTCAAGAAGGTATTTTACAATTTATAAATCTAGCATAGCATAATTAATGTATATTTGTATAATGCACTGACACGCTATATATGTTTATTTATATTTTTTCAGTAAATATTTTTATCTGAAATTCTTAATAAATTAAAAATATACCAACAAAGATTATAAATAACCACCAAGAAACCTTCACATTAATCACTGTCACTCAAGCAAACAATAATCATATTTTGATTATAATAATGCCATTTAATTACTGTTTGCATTCTGTCTGAAAAGATCAAGGATGAAATATGTCACTTGTCCAGGTGATTAAAAATATTCTAAGCCTAGTTTTACCACAATGGAGAGATGGATTTCCTCTCATGAGTAAACATCTTCCTGGACAGCCTTTTCCATTTATGAGAAAGGGACTCCTATTCATATAAATCAGCATTTCAGAGAGGGACACACTGCAGCCTAAGTCTGCTATCGTGCACTAAGAGACATGCTGAGATGCAGAATCTGTCTTTTTAATTGTTTGTGTGTGTACACACTCTTAGAAAAGCAGAAGGTGATTGAGATATAGTCAGCTTGCCTTCCTGACAGCATCAAGAGGTAGGGTTGTCCAGCACTGCTGCTCAACACCCACACCAGAAAATCATGAAGTAAGGTAAGATAACAAAAGAGATTGCAAATTAAAAAAAAAAAAATAGTGAATGAAAGACTGTTTTTGTCCTTAGGGGCCAAACATTTTCAGTCTAAATTATTCACTTTTTCAACCATTTCTTCTCAGTTTTTGGGGGTGAGGAAATTTGTTCAATTTCAGGAAAAGCTAGGTTTTCACTGGAGGTTTCAGCAAAATATTTTTTAAAAATCTCCCAGACTCTGAGATTCACCAAACAATATATGGCAACAATTGGTTAGGGAGCAATTAGTACAAGGAGAAAGTGTATCATTGTTCTATTTTATAGGCTAAATCCTGACCATGCCATTTCAAAAGTTTCTTCAGCCCTCAGATTTCCCTAATCATACTGAGAAGCACCCAGCAGGAATCTAAAAGACCCTGCAAAAACCTTAACTTGTTCTTTTCTTTTGTATTTGTGTATATGGATGTTAATAATACTTTGTCATATTAGTTCTAGCTTACCTCCCTTCCCTTCCTGCTCATTCTCTGCTATCTGAAATATCTAAATAATGTCAGCTTCTTCAAGATTTTGCCAATTTTCTACTTGTTCTTTCCTTTTAAAAATAAGTGTTATCCCAGGCTGCTCTTTAAGGAAATAAAAATCTATTGTTTCCGCTTTTTCTGATAAATTACAGATCTGAGTGAATTTATTTACTGAGTGAATAAGAAAAATGTTATGAATTTGGTTTTTGCAGACAGAGAAGAACAAGCTGAGGTTTGTGCAGTAGTGGTAGGATACATTCTTCCAAATGGAAATTCTCCTTTCTTGCATAAGATCAGAGTAAAATGCTTTGGAAAGAATTTGTTTGTAGAGGTCAAAATAGATGGAGTCTTCCATCCTGAAACTGTGGAGTGCCAAAAGAACTGACTGCAAAATGTCACAGCAGTCCTTGGGTTTTTTCAGACTGCACAGCTGTTGCTCCATACTGTTTTCAGAGGGGTTGATTAGTGAACAAACTTATAGATTTGCTTTCTATTTCACAATAGTTTTCCACTCTTTATCTCAAATTAGAAATTAGTTCATGTGTTCACGAATTACAGAATGGGGAAAAGTCAAGGCAATGACTTTTGCAAGGCACTGCACTCTTGAAATGGGGATTTTGTACTGTTTCTGAAGCAGAAAGAAAGAGCGCTGAAATTCAATAGAGCAGAATGAGTAAAAACCAAAAAAACTCCACATTTCCTAAAGGTTTCCAGTTTCATTTACACGTGCAGCTCTCTTAGGCCTAATGAACTCCATACAGATGTGAGCATCTGTATCAGTCAGAGCAACAAAATGATTATCAGGACAGTAAACGTCGAGTCTCTGATGAACTGCACTGCCAGTGGCTTGCAACTGAACATAGCCAAAACATAACAAACAGGAATGATCATTAAGACGCATTCCTCTGAGCATGCAGATGGCAAGCACAGAGGTCAGAGAGCAGTGAAGTCTGACTTCTTATTGTCTAGATCAAAGAGAAGGGTGAGCAAATACTTACAGAATACAACTGCCCAAGCACTTGGTCAGGGGTGATATTTGTTTGGAAGCTATCAGAGATCAGCAAACCCTTCAGATCTTCTGAAACTTTAAAATACTTTTGGTTTCTGCTTAGCAGAAAATGATGTAGAGAAGTGAGGACTCCAGATAGATCAGTTTGGAAAAATGCACTGTTTTGTTTCCTCTAAGGAAAATATAAAAATTAGTTAGTGTATTATATTTCATAGGATGCAGGAAATAGTAACTAATACAAATAATCCTCAGTCCTTTAGCTGTTTAATTTCAAAAATTATGGAGTAGAAAGTGTTACACACTATCTTCAGTTTACTCGGTGTTCTTTTTCACAGAATGAATATTGCTTTTGTCTTTCATTTATTCTATGCTTTGTTTGCTTGGATTTTTGAGGAGATAACTTTGGAGTAATTGTGCAATGTAGAGATATAACTTTTCTTCTTCACTGATAACATGAAGCAGAAACTGAAACGGCACCACATTTGGTTTTATGTTGACAGAACAATTCCACGTAGAGTTTTCAAAATGTTGTTTTCTGCTTTGCTACCAGTTTGAGCACAGAAGCCATACTGTAGGAATAGTTAAGCAGGAGTATAAGGAAATTCTCCAGGGGAATTTGAAGGTTTTGGAATATCTCTAACATACCTGCAAGCTAACCTGTGGCTCAGTATTTACAGTCATATTTACTGTTCTGAGAAAAAATTTCTTCAATCAAATTAAAATTTATTGAGTAAGAATAATTATTTATTGTAAAATGTTTTTAGGGCTATATGCAAAGATTACTGAACAGAGCATGCTTATATGGGGAGGCAAATATAAACCAAAGCAGAGGTTTTGTTCTGTGGTGAATTCTAGTGATAAAACTCTCTTATGGGCATACTATGTGCATTTGGGAAGTAGCATTATACACTAGTAAGGACAGTAATGTTGCAGTCCCAGATTCCCAAAGAGCAAAGAAATAGCTGAATTTGAATCTTTCTTGTACTGCCAGACAGAGCCGAAGGCTCAAACAAAACTTTGACATTCAGGCTACCATTCTGTTTTCTGTAATAGCTACCTATTTGTTTTCCTGTAACTTTATGCTTCTTTCTGTGAATATAGATTATTGGCATATTTCTAAACCCTTTCCCTGGCTTCCAAACCTAGAGGGTCAAGGGACTGGTTTTCATTAATGTGAAAACACTTAATTATCTTCTTACATGGCACAGAGACTTAGAGAAGGTGTTTTAGCCAGCTTACCAGGTGATCAACATCATCTTCTGTTTCTCATAACAGACCTGAAAACCATTCCTAAGGCTGTAAATAAGCTTAATATTTTTTATTTTCTTCCTTCCAAAATTCTGTTTCACAAGATGGATGTCTCTACTCTTGGAGGCACAAGACAAACTCTCCACCTGCATATCCAGAAATGGATGTAGTATTGCCCCAGCCTTCCCACTGGAAATTATTCCAAATCAATGGGACTATCTGATTTCTGAGATCTGAGACAGTAAAGCTGTTTGCTGAATTACATGTGCAATGAGAGTATTTTCTGCACTCCACCATACCCTCTATAAGCAGAAACAATAACTTTATTAAAACTGGGAAATATCTACATACTTTCAGGATGGACAAAATCCATCACTGTTCCAGAATGCAAGATACTCTGGAAAGCAGCAGGCTTTTGAGACAGACCTACATCAGCATCTTCATCATCATCTTCCTCCTCCTTTT
>WAAD01039458.1:0-28769 GCA_013389945.1 Fregata magnificens
AACCTTAATGATTCTATGATTCTATGATTCTTGGCATGGATTACCTGAGGAAGTGTATGGCTTCCCTCAGCTGGAAGTTATGGGTGTTGAGAATCAGATCAGACATAGAAACAGTCTCTCATGTGGAGAGAATTTGAAGTGACTGAGACTGCTCACTGTACAAGGATGAAGAATAAGGGGAGCAAGGTAAAAGCCTATAAAATAGTCAAGGATTCAGAGAAATTATCACATAATAAAAGAACACTAGAATAGAAATATGAAAAATCTTGAATGAATAAAGGATGATATATCTTCAAACCATGCTATCAAGCTATGGATTCCATCATTGTTTGAGCCAAGAAACTTATATTCAAAGTATGGTTATTTCTATATGAATAACAAGAATTTTGCATGGTTCGATGCTAATAAAAGAAGTACACTGGAGAAAAAGAAAGTCTTCATGTCGTAGTGATTAAGCAGAGTAACCTTTTTGTAACCTGTAACAAATTACATTTGTGTATTACGTATTTATATATTTATTTTCATGGGAACATCTGGTGCTGGCTCATCCTGGTGACAGGTTTCTGGACTGGGCTGACTGCGGGACCAATCCAGTCAGGCGGTTCCTGTGTAGCAATTTCTCCTTTGATGCGGATTTTCTCCAAAATTACTGTTAACAGATTAACTAGGAATCTTGTGTTCTGAGAAACTGCATTTGCTGCAGGAACAGCTGTGAAATTTGATAAAATCACCATGGTCTGTTTAAGTGGTTTTATAGCAGTAGCCCTTCAGTTAACCCTGGATCATTTAATAGCTGGATAAGTCTTTCAAGAGTAATTAAAATGATGTTTTCAGAGAATTTAATATTTTATACATGATTTTTTCAACCAGGAGCAGTGAGGACATAGATGCCAAAACTGAAAGCCTGGCACTGGACACACAATCTTGCTCCCTGGTGCATAAATTTGCATACATATTTGGAAAGGAACAATGCCTGACTTAAACAAGCAGTTTGCTTATAACCGCCCTCCTCCTGTCAAGCCAATTGCAATGAAAAATATAAAGCTGCTGTTACTTTTTAATTATCAGATGAGATCATTACTGAAATGGCATATGTTATAGGTATGTAGTTATGATGTGTTAAATACTTTGGCACTAATTATTTCATCTTCCAGGCAAGGGGCTATTCTACTGCATTATGTAAACTTTTGCTTTGACTTTGTTTATAGTCTGCTCTGGCATGTAATATTTGGGGCATATAAAAATAGGGCTTTTGGTTCCAATCTTCTCTTCCCACAGGAATTTTGCCTAAGTCAGAGGTTTAGGAATAGGATCTGTATGTATTGCAAAATGATCTTTTTTAATAGTCGTTTAGTTCAAAGAACTTTATTATCTGCGTCCAAATGATAAAATAAAAGCATATTTTAAAAAGACAAAGTACACACTTTAAACACCAATCCATGTATCAGCAGCAGAAATATAATTAAAAATTAAGTATACTGTGCTGCCATAGTTAATCTAGAAAATAAGCTGTATGTGGTATGATATATCTCATGAGTAAAAGTAAAGCCTTAAAGATAATATGGAGGATTGAACTGGATCTTATGGCAAAATATTATAATCAGAGTACTTTACATTTTCATATTGTATTATATAGCATAACTGAGTATCTCAAGTTTTGATATTTAAAATATAAGCTTCAGGGAAAGTTCAGAAGTAGATCAAGTAAAGGATGAAGCTGTGTGTTGAACCTTGGAAATAATAAAATGAACAGACTATGAAAAGTATTGACTAGTTCTAATAGTCAATTAAAAACTTCACCAGTTACTATGCTACAAATGGACTATGTATACTGGCAGAAAAATGTGACTTGAACTTTAATGTATGCCCGTCCGACTCTGAAATAATTTGCCTCCCAGAAGTCTATTCCCTTAACTAGGTTTAGAGTTTGCCTATTTACCTTTTTTACTGTTAGAATCCATTGTTGTTATAATTCATTAAGCCTATTTATATGATTACCAATAATTTAAGTATGGATAATTGTGAGTGTTTGAGAGTAGTAATGAATAACTGACATTATGGATATCAGCCATATAATTAATTACCATTACCTGATGTATTATATGTCCTATTTATTTCAACAATTAACATGTTATTTTGTCATTTTATTATTATCATATCTCTCCTTTTGACAAGTTAATAATAAAAAGGCAAACCAAAACATTATCTGCTGTTGAAGTAAATGCATCTTCATTATACAAGAAACAAATTCTTCAACAAAGGCTGCCAGGTACCAGTGTAGCAAAAGGTTGGAATTGCAGTGAAAACATAAGTCACAGTAATGTAGCTGATCATTCAGAGGTGACCTATGTCCAACTCTGCTTCTCATTGTCCCTTAAAGGAATGAATGTCTTGTCATTCAGTTCATAGTTAATCTCCGGACACCTCATTATTAGTTGAATGATCTCCATCTTTAACAACTGCACCTAGCAGAGCTGAGGGTTTAGATTGAGGCCTGAGGTGCATTTAGATGCCAGACTGCTGTTTGCACTTCATGGGAGGTGGTTTGCTTACCCATCCTTTTTAATGTATTACAATACATTAGCATCTGTACTCTTCTCCATTCCTCCAGCTGGTGCTATAACTTCGTCTTCACCCTCTTAACACAGTCTTCTTCTGCACTTCGCCATTTGGTCCGAGAGAGGATTTGTGTGCTCCCGTCAATATTGACTCATTGAAGATATAAGCAAGAACCATTAAAATATTATAATTAGTATAATTTTGTCAAATATAGACAGGTGAAAACCATATTTGTCACTTACAGAGTTTTAAGCCAAATACAATTTTTCTGCCCCAAAGCATCAGACCAGCAGAGTTCTTGAAATAAAAAGCTGTAAACATTACTTTTAATGGCAAAAGCTGATTTTTGCATTCACCGTATACTAAAAAAACCCCCAACTTGAGCCATTTTAGTAAAACTTTTCATGATGTTAACAGCTTATTATCTGTAGCTCTGACTATATACCATATATATTATATCCAAATGGCCAAGTGTGTATCAACATGTCTCATAGTGTAATATCTAATCATAAAATTTAGTATTGAGAGAAGACATAAAAACATTATCTTATTTTCCTATCTGCAGCTTTGATTTGATAAACACTAATAAAAGAAAATGTAATAAAAATGTCCAGGTAAATGCCTGGTTTGTGATCCTCATAGTCCCTCTAGAAATCACAATTCTCTTGTTTCCACAGTGTGAGTAGTATCTAGTAAACAGAAATATGATTTCATTCACTGCTGTCACATAATGCTGTACTTTACAAGTGCAATTGTATTTCTTTTGGAAGAGGGTAAAAACAGTGTGGAAGGTGCATTCCCTGAGGGCACTGGAGTCTAGGATAATAAACTCCTTGTCCATTATGTGCCAATGAGACTACAAAAAAAAATTCTTTGTATTCAGAACAACAGAATATTTATTTTAGAAGTGCTATGCTAAGATATTTGTTTTGGGATACATTTAAGGAATACGTTTTATGCACTGCATAAACATAAGTAATGACTTGACTATATCAGTTGAGCACGCATCGTAAACCATGAGCAAAGGTCCCTCAGGTTTTTATAGGAGAGCAGACCAAAAGGAATCATTATAACCTTTCAAAGTTCACCATTTGTGCTTAAAAATAAGGGCTTGGGTGCTTCTGTGTTTCTTCGGTGTTTTTTTGGGTTGGTTTTTTTCCCCGCGTTCCCCGTTCTCAAAAATTGTAAGTGCAGTTCTAGGGTTCTGTGATCATTACAACTGGCCAAAGGCCAGAAGGTAGTTTTCTTTCTAACTGTGACAATATGTTCTGGTAGATAATCAGGGTGTGTAACCCATGTAATTTGTTTTCAAAAGATTGCAGTGAAATAGAAACTGTTATGATTTTTGTGCAACAGCTAAAAAAAAACAAATCCACAGACCATGCCTTTCCCTTTGTTGATCCCTTACTTAATGCTTCTGTAACCTGTCTTCTACCTTTCATAAATACCTTAGTCCCTTTGTAGTATCTGCTCAGCAACTGAGCCTTAAGCAGATTTAGTTATGTTTCTTTTCCTGAGGTGCTCTTTTCACTGCTTATCTCATTTTTCTTCTCCAGATAGCTTTTGTAGACATGACTGATAGTGCTGGGATTTACAAATGAGCATGGGCAAGGGCCTCTGCCAACTTCAGGAAAATCTGGGTGTATAATTCACTTCAGCTCCATTGCAAAATCCAACCTAGATTTTTTTTTCGGGTAAAACATTGACAAGGAAACGATTGCTGTTGTAAATAACTGCATGAAAACAGTTAAGACCATGAAGGAATGATCACCCTACCTTTGTTGTAATGATCATTGCAGTGAGCTGTCATGTGGGGCTGACTTTATGCTGTACAGCAACAAAGAAAGTTCATCCTCTGCAGGCTTTTGAGTTGAGAAACTAAACTTTTTGTCCATTATGTGGTAAGGAACCTACAAAAAATAAATAGCATGTATTCAAAATGATGTACCAATGGGTAGCGTTTTGATCGTTGTCATGATTAGAGGGCATCTGTACAAGGCAGAGACTGTAAACTTAAGTGGAGAATAGCCTTTACTGTAAACAAGCAACTCATGTGACTCACCTAGACTCCACTTTTGAAAGGCAAAGTGTTGCAAACAGAGAATTTGCAAATTAGGTATGTGCAAAATGGCATTACAACTTCTGTTGTTGATTGCAGTTGGGAAAATTATGTTGCCAGGTAAAATGTAGACTTCAACATTAGGTGAGTTAGCACAGGTCACACAAAATGGCATTAGGTTACATCTTGAAGTTTGTTTCAAATGCAGATATGGAAGATTTCTTAACTGTATGCTCTGAAAGAGGTGTGCTTTATCCATTCTTCATCTTTGCAGACACCTGTCAGGTAGCTGATATGCCAGCTTCGGTGATTACTGTTGTGCAAGGTCCTAACACAAATATAGAGATGATACATGATTGTGGGGGTTTTTTACTATAACTTGTTTTGCTGTTTGTTCTTGCTGTTATTGGCATCATGCAGAGAAAAGGATCTTTGAACTGGTCTAATGATGTGTAGAGAAACCACCCTGTATTAGACAGAAACAAGTCAACAGAATATAACCCTGGTCATTGATGGTCTTTGCAATTTGTTCATCCTGTATTTTCACTCGTCAGGAAATGTATTAAGCTCAGTGCACCAAAGCCTTTTCATTTTGTTTGAAGTTGGTCACACTTGGAAGGCTCGTGTATGTGGGTTTGATAAAGTCAAAAGATTCCTTGAATCAATGAGAGTGTAAATAATACTAGACTCTTGCTGGACTATAGGTGTCAGACCTTATGTTGCCTTTTCAGTACTTGCTATCATGACCTACCATTCATATAGTGTAGGGTCCCCTTTATTTTCAACTTATTTTATTAAACTTTGTTGGAATCCTGGTAGCAGTTTCCAGTCTGTCTGGAGCTGTAGATGTTTGCTGATACTATGACAATTCAGTGGGTTTTGGCAATAATTCTACCCAACATTGTTCTTAAGTAGTCAGAACTTTTGGAATGGAGAAAATGATGGTATGTACACATTTTCTTGTTTTAAGCAGTCCAAGAGAAAAGCAAGTAACAATTTTCTTATGGTGCAATGTCTGAAACCTCTACAGCAGCGGAAGAAGGAGCTACTGTGGAATTAGTGGGATGAACTCAAATGAACTGAAGTATGATGGACATTGCTCATTGCTCTCTTTTTAGAGTGTATGTTGTAAAAAAACCAGCTGTCTGATAATAGCACAGTCCTTGTAGATTGCATATAGGCTGTGACTGTTTAGCATTCTTTGGGTAGAAGTGACCATAGCTAATTTAATTCAGCATTCCGAGCAACAAAATACTTCTGTCACGTATGTGATGCGAATTCAGGAATTGTTTTTTTGTTTCTGCATATTGAGATTACAGATGGAAAAACAAAAAAATCATGAAAGTAATTTTCTAGAATTTTCATTTTACAATGCTTTATTATTAAAACAAAAAATACTGTTTCCTATCTTAGGAAGTAGGTAGGAAAAACACAAATAAGAGTCACACTTTTTGAGAAAAACAGGCCTGTTCCTTCAAAGCCATAAGTTCTTTCTGCATTGGACAGTGACACTCAGTTTTATATTGCGTAAAAACCTAACCTAGGACATTTTACATACTGAGTAAATTCAGAAACAGTTATAATTTAATCATATGTTATAACAATCTATTCTTGAGAATAATTTTTTTCTGGCTCAGCTTCATAAGTGTTTGTCTCTATAAATAGCACTGCAGTCAATGCAGAAGAAACATTTTGGAAAGCTGAATTTTGGGAGATTGAACTTATTCAAAAAGTCAAGCTGATTAGAAAGCTAGACGTCACTTCAGTAACATGTAATAAACAACAAGCATTCTTAGCAACTAATTGTAAGTTTAAATTTATTTATACAAGGTAATTGTTAAAGGATCATAAATAATGAACAAATTAATGAAATTTATAGCCTGTTTGCAAATAACTTGTTGACAGAAAGCACTATACTTAGCAGCTGAAATTA
The DNA here is from genome assembly GCA_013389945.1 of Fregata magnificens. Taxonomy (NCBI): domain Eukaryota; kingdom Metazoa; phylum Chordata; class Aves; order Suliformes; family Fregatidae; genus Fregata; species Fregata magnificens. Next base: position 6,552 of record WAAD01039458.1, read on the forward strand.
TTCATTGCCAATTCTTTCAGTGACTGAATTCAAAGTTACAGATTCCTTTGTGATGGTTTTTGGATAAACTTTCCTACTCCAGCTGGTTTACAGACACTCCTGCCTTTAATTTAAGAAATTGATATAATAAATTACTTGCTAACATTGCTCTTTGCACCTTTTGCTAAATGCATCCAACCGGTGCAATGCAAACACAGTTGCTTTTGACCCATGCCAGAGAACAATTCCCTCTAACTTTCCCCACAATCCTCGTACAGTCTAGCTGAGGAGGATGACAGAAGTGAAAGCTGGAGATAAAGGCCAGCCCATTGAGAAACCCTCTTCCCCCAAACAGAAAGACAGGGATGAACTGCCAGATGCTTCCGTATATATATTCACTCTCATGAAATACGAAGTCATGCACATGGACTCTGACCTCGCAGAGTCACGGGTTAGAGGCTATGGTTATACATTTCTTTCATTGGGTTTTAGGCCCAGATTTTAAAATGTAGCATCCCCTAAAAGCCTTTGTTTTATTCTCCTTGGTAAGAGTTGTGACTTTCAGCCAGGACCGTGGAGGTGATGTCAGGATGTCAACATGTCAATAGGTATTTATTACTTCTGAAAATCAGGGTGTTTTCAAGGCATGTGCTCAGTCTCTAGCACTTTAGCCTTACATTGTCCTTTGGTACCTTTGAAATCCAACATGTCTCTTTCTGATCTTCTGCTGCTATCTCTTCTGTGACTAATATTGTCTATTTTAAAGCAGCGTCTTCAACTCTTTTCTGCTATTTTCTTTGTCCGATGCTTCCCACAGGCATTACAGATTGTCTGATGAATTCTGTTTGGTTACGTAGTCAGGTGAATATGGAGAGAAACTGTGGTACAATTCTTTTCCAAAACATTTTGTAATTACCAGTAAATTTTGTTCATTTCCTGACTGTAAGCCATTGCAACCAGTAGACAAGTGCAATGTTGAACTCTAGGAAACAGCAGTGCAAGCAAAAGGCCATTTACATAGAATTTACATTTGCAATATACTAAGAAGACTTACTTCATATCTTTCATTTTTCTATGTGCTTTTCTTGCATCTCTTTGCACTGACAGTGCTCTACCTCATCTTAATTTTGGGAAAGTCCTGGTATGTTTGCAGAGGTATTGGTACAAAAATGTAAAGGGGAAAGATGGGATTTGGTTGCATAAAAGCATTGAGTAGTTTTTGGTGAGCATAAAACTTTTCAAGACCTCCTGAAGTGAAGAAATTAAAGCAGGCTGTGAGAGAGAATAATTGGCTGCATCCTAATTTAATTTTAAATTTTGAAACTGCCTAATTTATTTGTCAAAAGATGTAAAATCTACTAAACAATTTTTCCCAACAGAGGAGTTTTCAGATATGTTTTTCTTCTTTTGATGGGATAGAAGGGACTGTTGATATGTTTCCTCCAACACAGTCCCTGTTTTGCTAGCTGTCTGAGTAGGCTCTCAAGGAAAGTCTGTTTCATACTGTGGTAACTGGAAGTGCTTTGCTGATCCTTGCCTGCCTGAAAACGAACGCCCAAGCTCTACATTTGGTGATCTCTCCTTCTCACAGAAACACAAAATGGAAGATGGAAGAAGCAAAGAGGAGAAGAAGGGACAGATTTGGTAGCCCTGGGACAGATATCACATCAGTAGAAATGGTGTATGTGAGGGATATGTGGCACATTAGTGCTACCACATCCAGCTACCAGGGGAGCATGAACCCAGCCTCCCCATGGGGACAAGAGGAGGAAGGATGCAGAGTGAGAGCTATGGTAGTGCTTCCCTGCCCTTCCTTTCCCCACGACACCTGGGCATAGCCCCTTTTCACATTCCCTTTCACAGTCTGCATTTTCCTGCACGATCAGCAAGGGCAGCAAAAAGGATGAATTGACCTAATAAGTTACTTTGATCTCTTCTGATGTTACAAAAAGAAAGCTGTAAAAATCAGTACATACTAGTACCAGCTTGAAGACATGTAATAGCATCTCATATAGTAATTTGATTAATGTTCTATGTTCTTTCTTTATGTTTCTCTAATGCACCCTGCTGAGCTTTCCTAAGTGTTCAAAATATACACAGGAAATTAAGTGACAAGGAATATGCTGTGAACTGTTCATACCAAGCAAACCAGAATGAAATACAGTATTTGTTGGTAGAATAATAAGCATCTACATGTGACTACTGCATGCTGGCTAACAATTTAACAACTGCTTGAGAAAGGAGATTAACTGTATTATGTGTATCTCTTGACTGTAACTGCTAACTCATTACATAGCAAAATAGGTGCCATCTCAGCCGGGCTGAGACCTTTAAAAATCAATATAACTCTTTAAATGCAACTTAGAAACTTCTAGACAACAAACTCGAACAACAGCATTGGTGCATGCTATTTAAGTGATAATCCAGAGCTAAAACTTTTAAAAGAAGTCCTGTCTGAAAAAGTAAAAGGCATGATACGGGTCTCATTATTGGAAAGCAAAGGTCTTTCCTTTCTCATCAAACTCAGATGGATAAAAATCAATCTTCAGTAGAACTGCTACTGGGGCACTGAGGGACAGCTGTGAGGATCTAATATAGCCTCTGAACTGAGGTAAGGAAAGAAGATGTACTCTTCCATCAAAAGGTAGATAAAATCTTTTCAGCTGCTTATTTCAATCTACCATTATTACCATGTTGTTGTCTGGGTTCAGTCTAAGCCAACCAGCAGTAATCTAGGTACAGTCTTGATCTGATGCTTCGTTGTACATGCAATTTCATGAACTGGGTCAGAGAGGATAAAAATGTAGAATTGGATTTCATCAGCCAGTTAAAGATGTGGGTTTTTTCAGAACTCAATTCCTTTGATGAAATAATAGGTTCTTTGAACAAGAATGATGGCCCTTATGAAAATACGTGTGGTTAACTCCATCTATTTCAGCACAGGACAAGTAATAGATGCAACAGTAACATTTCATGGTATCTCACGAGTAATGGGATGTTCCCTTCTGTCACTCTCAGGTATCCTTGACTCACCTTGGCTCTCAGATATCCCTGACCCTGTAGTTTGGTGTCAGATGTGAATATCTGGGAGACATTGCAGTAGTGGTCCAAGTAATACTTCTCTTTTGGCAATGGAGAAAGATTGGGGTACACACTGATTCTTCTTTATCCAGATTTGGACAATGCCTCTAAGCAGAATTGTGTTTTATTTTTGGATTTTTAGCATGCTAATAGCATAGGTCTCTAGGGAGCACTTGTTTAAAGCCCCTGTTAAAGTGTTTCAGGTATGAAAATTATAAAAGAATTCTGGTTTCAGCATTTTAATTGAAGAGCCGCAGACCATGTATTTCAATCCATCTTTGCTCATTTTTTTCTTGTTAGTGTCATAACTGCCACATCTCTTTTCTGAATGCTTTTAGATGACATGCAGCTTCTGCTGTTTCAGCAAGAAGTCGCTTACGCATCTCGTGAGCATCACAGATTCTCAGTCTATTTGTTTATCAATGTTTTTTTCAGTGTCTCTTGATCCATTTGGCAGTCCGAATGTTTGTTTGGAATTATTCTTAGTATTAGGAAGTCAGTCTGCTTTATTCCAGTTCTAGGATATAAAATTGCTCTGGTCAAGAACACTTCAAGACTGGGAGCTGCTGGACTGGGAGCTGCATTCGGACAGTGGTGTTCACCAAAGCATAGTTATGCGCTAAAGTTTCCTTGCTAAGCTCCTTTAGTCTTACGGTTTAGAGAAATTGTTTATTTAGGTATAAGAATTGTCATCGAATAAAAGATGCTATCAGTGATGAAATCCAGAAGGGTTTTTTCAATGCATCTCCAGCAAACTGGTAATTCAAGCGTCTAGTTGTTAACAAAACAATAGGAAGTCTATAAGCTGGATATTTGCCAGCAGGGGCCACTTCTGAAAAGACTCTGCTCTTCTCCCTTCATCTGCTGCATTTGCATGAGTGAGAGAGTTATGTCAACAGTTAAAAATAATCTTGTTTTATGGGTTTACATAAGAGAATAAGGAAAAGACTAAGAAAATTCTCACTTTCATTGGTGACCTACTGAAGAAAAGCAAAGATACGAAAAGCCAATATCTGAGAATAATAAAACAAATAAAGAAAATAGGCCTAGGAAGAAGTGCACAGAATCTGGAAAGGCATTACATACAGGACTGTAGCATAGGGGCAGTTTACATTATCCCGCTCTTGTGTTAAATGCATACATTTGTAGAGGGTTTCTCTTTAGACATCTCTGGGAGAAACATCACCAACTAATCTCAAAAGGAACAGACATAATGAAGATTATTGGACTTGAATTCCAAAAAGCATCAGGGCAGAGTTTAATCACTCCTGTATTTCTGAAAAACAGGAGTGCACTTAATTGCTTTGGAGCTAGATCTTAATTCAACACTATGCCTTCAGTAAGAGCAAAAATTGCCCCGATGTCCTTGGGGTTGTGCACATGTGTGGCAGGATCAGGGAAAGGTTAATAGAGTGGGGTAGCAAATGTTGCCAAGCCCAATGCTGTTGAACAAGGTGCTCCTTGCCTGCTCAGCTGACTAAACCACCAGAAAGTGAACTCGGCAAAAGAAAAAAGTTCTCTGTTGACTTGGTGAGCTACTGATGGCAGCAGGGCTAGAGCAAGGGATGGCATGGGGAGCTGGGAGAGCTGAGATGGCACTTTTTGGAGCTGTCGGGCTGTTAAACCAACACAGCTGCCTTAGGTACCAAACCACAAGATCTGCCCCAGACAGTTAATTGCCACATTGTGTTCTTAGATTACTTTGTAATCACTTGTGAAGTGTTTTTTTCCTGATTTCATAGTAAAAGAGAGATTTTAAGTCACTATTTTCCCAGTTATGAGTCATTGTTGCTCTCTTGTGGTTTTCCCTATTTGCATTTTACAGCTTTTACTCTGATTACAATTTGAAACCTTGAAGAACTGCTTTAAGCAGTGTCTGTTTTACTCAGGTCGTGGTATTTCAGAGTGTTGCACACACTCAGATATCCTCTGCAGACTTTACTAAATATCTTGCATGGTTTTCTTTGCCTAAAAACTAGATAGAATCAGTTCTCTCTCTCTTTGCCTTCTCCTCCCTTGAAACTCTAGCAGATGATGGTTAAATTACTACAGACCTTTCAGTGTGGTAGCCCTGGGCACAGGATAGAAAATGAAAAGGCTGAGAAAGTATCTGTGAACTGATTATCTTTAAATTTTCAACCAAGAGCTGCAGTGAATTTTTCAAACTATTTTTAATATTGTAGAGTTTTTGTCATATTTTTAGCATCCTGATATTGTAAGTTGATGTATTTTATTGGCCTGAGACAACAACAAATAATACAATTCAGTTTTGTATAATGATTTCTGATTTCAGTGGTAAGGAAGCTTTGCCAATTTTAAATTATGTCTTGGAGTAAATTTAAAATTAATGAAATTTAAAGCTGTGATTTGTTTAAGGATCCAGAACATTCACTCTCTCATCTATTCATCAAGCTCTTTAATTACCTAGTATGCATGAAACCTGTATTATGTCTTATTATTGAGAGATTAATTTTATGAAAACCTCCGAGTGATACATCATTAGAATGACTCTTGGATAATGTATAGTCTAACCTTTTCTACTAATCCCACCACAGAGGAAGAGAGGGAAGTTGACAACTCTTCTGCAGTGTTTTATTCTTACTGTTCCCCTGCAGTATTATCAGCTGCTAGCAGATAGTTTGTCTCTCTTACTCTTCTAATTTCTAATCCTCACTTGTGTATAGCTGTCCATCATGTTCACCCTGAGCTACACGTACGTGCGAGTGCCATTTGAAAAGGATCCTTATTGTTATTCTGCTACAGCAGTGTATGGAGGCCCTGCTGCATGAGACATTGCAAACAGGGAGTAAAGGAGTGTGCCTGCCTCCGAGGCTGAAATAGTCAAATGGTCTGAGTCCCTTGTCCCATAGGGAAATGAGAGATGGAGAGACTGCTTGGCAGATCTAAGATAGACCAGTAAGTCTACAGTAGACCAGAGAACTTCAATTTAGATGTTCTGAGTCTCAGCCCAGTGCCTCAGCCACAGTAGTATCTTTTTCCATTGTCCAGTTTGGAGTGTGTGCTCTGTCCACGCCTGTCCAAAACAGCTGCTCAGGGCATCAGTTGGAGCAGCAGTGCAGAGCTGGGGAGGGGACTTGCACCTGTGTTGGGCACAGCTTGGTGGAGGGTGCAGCATTGCCTGTGCCCAGGGCAGCAGTCTGGCTGTGGTCATCCTCCAGTCCCTCAGCCCAGCGCTGCTGGCCCCCTGTGTTACGTGAGCCATGGCAAGGACTGGATCAGGGGCTGCAGTGGATTTCAAACTTCCTGACCTGAAAAGTGGGGGCAGAGCTTTAACCTTGCTCAGTTCCTCAGCCTGGCTGGGCATGCAGCTCAAGGGATGCAGTGGTATGAACAGAGAGGCAAAGAAAGATGGACTGCTGTTGAAAGAAATGATCATTAAATTGTATCCAAAAATTTGTATTCCTCAGGTGTGTTTTACCTTCTCATACTGTGACCTCTCTTCTTTGCTGCCAAAAAGAAATGATTTTTCCTTTTTTTTTCACAGTGCTTCCATGCCAGGCTAAATCTCTGTTCTCTTGAAAGCTAATATATCCACTTTCCGTATTAATATTTGTGAGAGTAATATTAGAAATGTTTTATTTCATTATCTCACAGCTGAGGACTATAGTCACACTGTGTTACAAAGCAGCTAATTACAGTTAGTGACTTACAGTGTGCCATGCCTGCAGTGCAGTTTGTCAGAGTTTCTGAGAATTTCTAAAGAGAAAATAGTTTGCAGAGTGCTTTGTCGAATCTAGTTTGAGAAATGTTGCATATCCAGCATCTTCGCAATGCTGTACATCTAATCAAAACTTTTTTGCCTCTAAGGGCATTTGCATTTCATGGAAAACTTGATAAATTTAGATTATTTGACATATGTACTTTTCCTCTGTCCTTGCTTGTTAAATTTAGGATACTGCAGGGTAACAGAATATTTGTGTGCAGTGATCCCTCCTGCTACTCCTCTGCTGGGTTTGCAATCATCATGACCTCATAGTAATCAGTTGCAGAGTTGTGAAGCTGTAATTAAAACTTCAGATAAGTAACAATGAATAAAAGGGACACCTCTTTCCCCTACTCAGCCTTCGTTAATGTAAATGGCATTAATGATAAAGAGTAAAGGGCGGGGGGAATGCCAAATTCATAAGCATATGTGCAACCTTATAACTGTGATGTTTTCCAAAACTTAGTCTCTCCTTAGGAGGAACTTGTAAAAGTAGCTTTCTTCTGGGTTTTATAGAAAGCTCTCTGTGGTCAATATGACATTGCATGGAGCACGCTTTCTATTTCAGACAAAAATCTATACTCTTAGGAAAAAAAAAGCACAGGTGGCAATGTGACTGGATTAACTAACACTGCAGAGGTCTGGAGTCTGCTTATATGGAAGAACTTGGAGTGCTTTAGCATTTTGATAAAAATCTCTCTGGCCACTTTAACAGGATACATGTTAAAAGCAGCTCAGAGGTATTTAACTGCCATTCAGGAAGTCCTGCTGATAGCTTCATGAGTCCAATAGCTAACTCTCTAATGCACTAAGTCAGAAATGTTTCTCGTGGAGTTTAGAAACTCTACTCTGTGTCCTTCCTCTGGTGCAAGAAATTAGTGATCCCATCGTTGCTTTGATGCCTGGTGATTATGGATCAATGGTCAATTGTTCTGTGTATTGACACACTGACATACGTGATTAGACTCTGTCTCTGGTTATCACAGAAATTCTTATAATAAAGTATGTTGTGTCACTGTGTTTTCCTGATGCGGGTATATTTTAGTGATGGAAATGGACTTACATTCCCTTTGTTTCTCATCTGATTACTGTCACTATAGTTCTGTATTCTAGAGGATCCAACAAAGAGCAGGAGGCTTCTGTGGCAAGTTCAGCAGTCTCTACCCTCCCGCAGTTTGCCATCCTAATGGACTAGGCAAGTGCAGGGTGCAGAAGAGGGAAGCGATCCCCCTTTGGTCACGTGGCAGGATAGTGGTACAGGTTTGAATTAAATCCACATGTTTCAAGTCCCCATCTATTACCTTGCTCACTAGAGACCACTGCCTTCACTTGTGTTTATAAATTGAATTTCTGTGTCAGAATTGTCTCTTCTTTACCATTAATGGAGGTACTCTTTAAGGTGTCAGAAAACAAACACTTTTAGTAAATAGTTAATGAATATCAATATATATGTTTCCTGTACACACACATAAATATATAACTGATATCTCATAGCCTTTTAAATAACACATACTTTAATTTCCACTCAAAAAGACATCTTTTAGCAGTAATAGGAAAAGCACATTTTTTTTTTTTTTCGCAATGATTACAGAAGATGGGTGAGCCTGGAGTGATTCTATTTTATTGAATCTTCTCAGTATCTGTCAGCATTTTGGAGATGCCTGATTTAATCATTCAGAACTAGCTCCTGCAGAAAATATTTGTATTGTGCATGTTTGAAAAATATCAGAGCCAGAATTAACTTTAATAAAGCTATACTTTGTGCTAGCTATAACATGTGAGTTTAGAAGATGTGTCCAACCACCTAGACATCGTGGGGAAGGGGCAGGATTCATGAATACAGGGTTCTGTATTCTAGCACATTCCATTTTATTAAACAAAACTGTACATTCTGTGTACCCAGAAATGCCTCCCAGGAGATGCTCTAGAGCAAATCTGTAATTCAAAGTGACTGTTTTATGTTATTCTCTTTCAGCACTTTTTCTCCTTATAAATTGTCAGCAACCAATATACACTTTTTATTTTTCTCTGAATCATGTCAACTAACAAATCTTAATCTGTATCTGCAAATTAAAGGCAGAAGAAATCAATTACAAGTGCTTGGTTTACCTAAATTGAAGTGCACTGGCTCTTTTGAATGAACTTAAAAGTCATGTAGTTGGTGTTCCGTAGCTTGGTGACTATAAAACTTCTAATTTGATTTCCATCATTATTATCTGGTCTTTCTGAATTATGAACTCATTTTTTGCAAGTGCTCCAGTATTTACTCAAAATTTGCAGTTTCTGCAGACATTTAGTTGGCAGATTTGTTTCTTAGAGCATTCATGAGATGTAAATGCAAGAGAGGTGAGCACAGACTACCTAAATGCAATTGTAGTTTCAGAGAAATATTACCAGACTCTCTTCCCGCTTTTGCATCCATAATTTGCCATTTTAGGCTAAGAGCACTGAAAGGCAGGAACCTAAGCTAAAGTATATTGCTGTCTTCTCCTCACATATTACATATCTGAAGTCATCATCTCTTGTGTTACTGTCCTGAGTAGAGATAATTGACTGATGTTACCATATATTGGCTCAGCTGTGTCTGTACTTGCTTGCAATGTTTTTATAGTTCACAGGTTACAAAACTCAAACTCTGTTTGTTGACTTACTTGCAGAGAACCATTCCTGTGTTTGGTTTCCTTAATGAACTGAGGATTTGTGACACATGCTGGACACCAGCAGAGTGGGCTATTTTGAAAACTCACATCCTCCTTCTTCAGATGGACTGCTCTGCCTCTATACATGCATTTCACCATGCTGTGAGGGTATAGCACTATTTGTTTAAGTTCGTATTCACTGTGGTGTATAAAAATTAATTGAGACAGATTTAGAAGTTAGCTTTATGCAGATGAACAAAACTAGAAGGGAAAGAGTTGCATTATAGGGAAGTTTGCCACATTCTGTAAGACAGGGTTTTTTTCAGTGCCTGAAATACAGTTAAGTCTGAGGTAAGATGGTATAATACAATTTAGCATTAAAAGATTTGCAGAGATAGTTCAGCAAAAATACTGTAAAGGTACAATTGTAAAGATAGATGGTACAGTGCCAAATATCCAAAATGTAACATTATATTTTTGTTATAATAATCTGATTTGTAACCAGTTCTTATTTAAATCATAATTTAATTAATGCAGTCATAACTAGTCTGTACTTTAAATGTCTTGCTCAATGCTGTAGAGCAGAAACAGTCTTGATATTAGAATATTAATAGAAGTTACATAGGAAAATAGATCATACCCATACACAATACTAATCTCTCTGCCCTAGGAATGATTCTCTTTTTCAGATAGGTGTATTATACCACCTGGGGTATAATACAGATTGGCCTTGTACTGGAGGAGCAGAGCGCTGAAGCTCAGCTCTCTCTGTGGACACATCTGTGATGTTTCTTTGGCACCTACAGTTGTTGTTCTGCGAAAGGAGGCTGGGCCACCTTCCTGCAGCATACAAAGAGCACTTACTCGGACTCAAAATTGTTATGCGCTGAGTGTAAAAATACACGTGAGCTTTTTGGTTGCCTTGCTTTGTAATCCTTATTGGGTACATTTGTTATTTTAGTGGCACAGCATCTAATTTGACTCTGTTATCTCTATACTTAGAACTCTGATATTTGTGGAAGATTCAAGGGATATTGCAGGTTTCTTTCACTGCTGCTGCAGGAAGGAAGTTTGGTGATTAGCTATATTATGTATGGCTCGCTAGATAGTAGTAAACCTTCTTCGTTGCTGTGCTTTGAGATTATCAAAGGGTGTTGTGTTGCTAGTTAGAATTTTTCTGGATTAATGAAACAGATCACAGATCATTGCATAGCAACCTGCCTGAAGTCTGTGAAATGTTTTCTGAATAAGGATTGGATCAGGCCCATTGAGAATATAAAGTGCTGGAAAGAACATGGTGTTATTTTACAGACCCTGCATTTGGTTGTTTTCTTGCTGCGGCCTTATAGCCTTACTAATTAGAAACTTGAGGTTTCTTTAGCTTGCTCTGTTTCTTTCTTTCTAACAATACACTGTTAACATCCAAATCCTCATCTTTACTCGGGCACTTCTGACTGTCATTGACTTCAGGGACAGCTTTTTGTTTGACTACAGACTGGTTCAGGTGGAATTAGGAAAACTTAATAAAGTTTCAGACCTTCCTGTAGAGACTTACGCTCTGTACATGTCCATGCTGAGATTACACATTAGTCTTTGGGGAGTTCAACAACAGTATTTAAGATGAAGACTGTCTAGTGTTGAGCCTAGGACTATTGCCCATCTGTGGAATTTCAGTGTCAGAAGCCAAGGAAACGTTTTAGAGAAGTTTCAAATGTCTATCAAAAACCCCAGGAGATTCTGGAACTTAATAGGTAATTTTATTTTTGCTCACAAATTCTGTAAAATGTGAGAAAAATGTGCATCTCAAGGGCAAGTATGAGCAGCTAGAGAACTAGTCTCCACCATGAGTCAGATCCCTCTCATAGGTTCTGAATTTAGATACAAAAATACCTGCTTTTTCTGGAAGTCTCTGTACTTGTCTCTTTTCAGTCAAGGGAGTAGAAACATGTGACTTCAGCCGGGGCCAGAAGCCTGCTTTTTAGCTCTTGGAATATGTAACTTTGCTGCCTATGGTAAGTATTATGAATCTGTCCATAAGCTTATTTTAATGCCTGCCAAATGATCCTTGCATAAGTTTCTGTTCAGTCATATTTCTTTGGCTGGAAGCTTTACTTATCCTCTGGTTTTGGAGCACAATAGTTCTGAAATCAGGTGTCTGAGATGAGCTCACACAAAAATTGTTATAAATGCATTGATTTGGCCTTTTTTCTCATAGATCGTTAATATCTGCTTCTGTTTTAACTCAGAATGTCTTGAATGATGACTTTTACCAATAACTTAGAAAACCTAAATCCTCTTGCATACAACCTTTTAGATTTTACATTTCTCAAATATGAAAGTAATTGCTTCTTATACTCGGTCCAAGTCTCTTAAAAGGGTTCTTTTGTTTATAATGCGTGAGTAACGGATGGTTTTTTATGTGAAGGTGCCTTGGAATCCTTATGTGGGGGGAAGGCACTAAAGAATCCATGAACCATTTATGTTCCACTATTAAAATGATGACTGAATTTAAGTGCCTTATTCATGAAGATTTTGGGCTGAGTCAGATTGTGAAAGATTCTCCTGCAGTCCTAACCCAAACGTGAAGTTTACCTTGTCTACCCTCAATTGTCTGTGCTACCTAGTGAAGCTGCTTTTGCAGTTGAGTATGGCTTGCAGTGTGTGATTCATGAGAATGTTGCAATTGATTAGATGCTGAAGCTGTGACTAGGTCACATAATTATATTCTGACTCACAGTATGTAAATCCAGATGGTTATTCAAGAGCCTCACATTTTTACGTTAGGGTAAAGGTGAAACAACTTCATTAAAATTATTCTGCCAGTTGCATCTTCTGTTACCTTTTCCTTTTTCTTTTTTTCTGATTGAAGCTTCTGAGCTACATAACCAGATCTGCTGTATTATCTTCCTTCAGGGATGAAAGATACTGGTATATTAAAGGAAGCCCAAGTTCTCCAAACATCTTAGGTTTGCTGGTAAAGGTTAGCTGTATTTTATGTGCTGTTATAGCAAGAAATGTGAGCTGCCGTAGGGAATGTGTTTGTCTCCATGGTCCTACCTAGCACATTATCTTTAAATCTTATAAAAAGTTCATTCTCATTTCAATAAAGGCAGAATTCAAAATTGAAAAACTGTCTCTAAGATAAAAATAGGTCACATTTGAATAATTGTGCTGCTTGCCTTGTAACTAATGCTGAATTGTGATCGTACTACCACGGTAGTCTTGTGGCATAAAAATTCTTTGAGGTAATAACCAATGGAATACTCTTTATTAAATTTAAAAACTAGGCTTGTTTTGGTAATTTAATTTCTTATTTTAAACAAGCTTTTCGATTTATTTCTGAGTGTAGCAGAAAGGAACAGTAAAATTTATATCTGTGATATTTCAAGACATAGTTAACAAGGACTGTATCAGTGTAGAACATTTTCAGAGCTTTGCAGGGAGGAAGTTAGAACTGCTGTTAATGGCAGAATTGGTGCCTGACTTTGCACTCAAAGACAAAAATGTGTAGGTGATATACTATATGGGATTTAGTATTCTATTTTATTTCATTGGTCATTTACTACTTATGTTTTTTGGGGTTGGTTTTTTTTAATGTAATGAATTTGCTGACAGCATTTGATGGGATGTATGAAAATTCAGGGCTATATCATCAGTTGGATCTGGTCAGTTGGCATAGCTGCATTTTGTACCAGCTGAGGATCTGCCTTTCAGTTTGGAACAAATTTTATACCCTGATCCTCTTTTTCCATTAGATTTGGACTCAAAATAGTAAAACTGGAATACACTTTCCCTCCATTTTCTATTTCTGTCTGTCTTAGTTTCTAAACTTCTGGGAGGAGGGGCCATCCTTTTTCTTTCCAGAATGAAACTGGCAAATAATTTATAAACAAACAAAGAAATAACAGTAATGGAGTACAAGAAAAGGAATACTATCCATTATTTATGTACATAATTAAATAGAATCCCTGGTCATTTGAAAGTACAAAGACAAAACTTCACTACGGGTATATTATGTATATAAATGCTGAAGCATTTCATGGTGGTCTTACGTGAGAATGCTGCTTCCATTTTCACTCAAGCAATTACATTTTGTTTCATTAGGTAGCTCTCAGTTTACAGCTGTAGCTGCAGACACTGAATTTCCTAGTCAGGTTTGTCAGAAATGCAGCAGTTAATGGTCAGGGTTTGGTTTTGGGTTTTTTTATGTCATTATCATGCAGTACCTCGAAAACCAGATTTGATACAAATAGTGCCATGCAGGCAAATAGGATGGCTTAAGCCCATTGACATACAGAGCAAACCCATTGCCTTCGGGGCACACTGCGTGAGGGTGTGGTCCAACAGGAGGGGATGCAAATAACAGCATCACTGCTCAGTTGGGCATGTGGGAGGCTTTGCTGGCTTGGAAATGTGTATTTATTTCATGGGACGGAAAAACTTAAACATTAAACATGTTTGCTCAGTTAAGTTATTGAACCACTGGTTGAATTACTCCTACAGTATGTTGTTTAATCCCCTGGTGATAGTTGAAGCTGCTAATACAAACACCAAGAGAATATTTTTGTTTGTTTCATTTTTGGTATTGACATCAACAATGTTACATTATTTTTATATAGTTCTCATTTTCTCTTTAATCCATATTTTTATGTTGTGCCATTTTGTCCAGACTAATAATACTGTCCTTTCATACATAGGAGAAAGTGGGACAAATACAAATTAATTGAGTTGTCTTAATCAAACAAGGAGATGCTTAGAGTTAGAACATAGGGAGCTGAACTCAGAGCTCTTAATTTGGTCTGCCAAATTATGCGGTCCTCCAAAGTGATAGGTTAGTAGGTTTTATGAACTATTCTTTTTGTTTCACCTTACTGTTTTCTGTGAAATTTAGCAGTTTGACTGTCTACAGGATAATGCAGTGTGAAGCACATAGAAAATCAGTCTTTTTAGGTGCCACTCAGTTTACCTGCTTACAATGGTGCTACTGCCAACTTGGTCTCAAGGCATTAAATTCTTGACAAAGCATGGCTCTGCTTCTGAAGGGAGACTGTGTCCAAAAGTGTGCCATGGCTTTGAGAGCCAGGGACTGTGTTGATGGAGGAGAGCCCTGCAGTCTAGTGTGAGGCTTAGCACACCAGCCTGGAGAATGCCCAGCAACGACCTCAACGAGGGCCATGAAAATTAGCTAGTGTAGGTACTATGCCAGATCATTTCAGAGAAATGCCACCTGGCTGAGCTGTTCACCTCTCTCTTTTCTGGGAGGGATCCCTCTTTCTAGAGATTTGCCCATTGCATATCTAGTATCTCTTCTCAGTTTACTTTAGGTGCTTAGAAAATAAGGGAACTCACCATACTACATAGTAGATTAGGATTTTGCACCCTGTAGCTAAATATATGTGTATTTATATATATATACATATATAAAGATACTGTAGACAAGTTCAGTGATGATTTTGACTTTCTAAATTCATTGCATTCTGCTTAGAACTATCACTTCTAAGAAAAAAAAATACTTTTTCTACCAGGAAAATATATGTAATCAATATTTGTATTGTACAGCAGTCATCAAAATCCATTGGTTTTGCCAGAAATATACCTCGGAATTTCATGAGATAGGTCAGGAAAATGAAATTCAGCAATAAGTTGCCCAAAGGAAACCACAAGCTACCACAGGGTTTTTTGACTGTGAATCTCCTCAGTTTTGGAGCAAAGGCATAACAAAGTACATATTTCATTCTACTTTTTTGAATGTTTTTCATTCATCCAAGCCAGCTATTCTAGCAATTGGCAGGGACACTTGGTCCTGTTATGAGTATTGGCTTGTAGCACATGCTGTAATCCAAATGTCTCAGCTCATTCATATCAGACATTGTGACACCAGATATAACAAAGGCTACAGTTGCCTTGTAATGTCGTAGTTTTGTGATGACCTTTGGTTTGAAAGAATGCATAGGAAGTCCAACATTTTCCTGTTGTGTTGGACATGCATGTGGGTCACAGATCGAGCACATACGCAGCAGATCCTGTGTGCCCAGAAAGCTTTGAACATATGCTGTGTTAAATCAGTAAAGTCCTGTGTGTGATGAGTAGAGAAGGTTTAATGCACACGTACTGACTGACCTTTATCTCTATTGAGTGGATCTATGAATGTGCACTGAATGTTTCTGGTATTTCTAGATGTTCCAGTTATTTACCTGACTGAGCTGTGGGACATCAAGACGTTATGGACAAGTGTCCCAAATCTTTTTCCATCCAGTCAGGATTTCTGGGTGAAAAGGAGGAGTATGTCTACATGTCTGTGGCTGTTGTAGAGTTGTTTCTAGAGATAATCTATTCTAAAGTCAGAAGAAAGCAATGACTGCAGCTAAACAATGCAGAAGAATACGCTTGTTTTTTGGAGGGGGAGAGAGAATGGTTGGAGGAAGCAAAGCAAGCATGGAATTCTAATGCTAGATTTTATTAATTTGTAAAGTTTAATTACTTATACTTGTGCTACCTCTGAAGAGAAATGGAATCCAGGTTAATCTTCACAAGATATGCAATAAAATTATTTATTAAAATAAGGCCCATTACTGTGATTATCAGATACATTTTTAATTAAGTCCAAAGTTGCTTCAGTAGAAATTTTACTTATATTATCTCAAAATGTTTGGACTTATTCATCTTTCTAAGCTTTGCTTCTCTTCTACAAAGATCATGAACTTGGCTTAATTAGAAGTAGTAGTTATAATGTCAGAGCAAATTAATTTCAGTCAACTAAATGGTCCCTTTGAGGATCACAGTCTCCACCTGTTGCTCTCATCTGTAGCTTGGAAATACCCACGCTCTGATGATGAGTGAGCTCTCATTAACTACGTGATAAGGGTCTCCCGACTGGCTCGATCACAGTGATGAACACTAATATCAGTAATAGAGACTTGTAATATCACGGAAGGAGGCAGGACACAAGTTTCATTTCCTCCATGTTTCTCTGTATCTCCAAAGTTTCTTGACTTTAAAAGAGGTAATTTAAGGTTCTTGAACCAGGTTTGTATGCAAGACTTTTACAAGATAGTTTATGACTGTTGTCTCTCAGGAATGCCTCTATGTAAGTTTACAAGTAAAAAAGACATATGTTTAGCTACCATTCCAACACAGCCAGGCCTAGATTCTCAGCTTGTGTAAGCAGATCTGAGTATTCATTTTTACATCAGAGTCTCTTTTAGGTCCCAAGCACAAGAAACCTTTTTTTTTAGAGATTTCAGTCAATGTTAGCTTTAAGTATCTCCCTTTAATTAATTTTTTTAATTGAATGCCTTTCTTTTGAATGTTACTACACTAATTTTGTATCTAAAATGGCAGAGCAATCTTACATTCTAAAGGGAATTTATCTGCCTAAAAATAAACACTAACTTTTTCTAGGTGTTAAAACATAAAATAAAAAGATATGTTAATTGTAAATCGTTGCTTAAAAATGCATTTTGTTACAAAATTCTGGGCTACTCAACGTTCTTAGTGGGTTGTAATGAGCTGAATTCATTGGTTAAATTAAAATGCTTTTTCTCATATTCAGTAAATGCAGTGTGTATGCAATTGAACAAAAATAAAATTGAAATTTACATTTTCATCAAATGAATAACCACATGCTGAGGATTGCTCAGCTGCAATTTATGATTATGCAAATGAAACAGGTTTTGCAACTAGGATATGTACAATAAATGGGAGTTCCATTATTATGTATCAAAAAGCCATTAACCTTGAAAATTATATACAATTGACATGAACATTTCTAAAATATGTCTAAAAGCTGTTAATGTTCTCTTTTTCCCTCCCATATGCATAGGTACTGTATATTAGATTTAGCAAAATAATTCAGAATGAATAATTTATGAAATGAGCTCTACCACTTTTTTGTTTATGAACTATCTGTAACAACTTGCTGGGTTCTTTATTCATTATTTAAAATCAGTGAATACTGCTGAATAATTCCTCGTCTGCTGACAAGAACATGAGTTACAAAAGCCATTCATAACTAGCATTTGCTTTTTTGAAAACCTGGAGAGGGAGTGGAAACGGGGTGATGAGTCGCGTGGCAGCTTCCCAGATTAGAAATTTCTTTGTTGTGAATACTCACCTCGGTGCTGTCTGTCAATTTTTGGTATTTGATAGTTCTAGATCAGATTCTGTTTTTTTCTCAGCCCCGGTGACAAAACTACCAGTACTGGGAGGGAGAACAAAATGGGGCTGTCTCTGAACATGCAACCAATGATAACTTTTGCTTCGGATTGGCAAAGGAAAGCAAAGAGCGTATAAGCTGAAAGCTATAAGCTTTAAGATAGTTTTCTGTGCATTTCATGAAAGATGGTCCCTTCCTTAGTTCCACTCTGTTTTTTTGGCTTTTGGAAGGAAACCATGTCATGCTAACCTAACAATCAGAGTAAAAATGTAACCGGACAGTTCCAAAGTGTAGCCACAGTCCCGATGCATGTTTAGCAGTTGCCAGTGTGCTGCAGTACTGAGGCTTCTGTCTCTATGCACCAGATGCTGCATTCTTCACCCAGTATCATTATGCTGAGGTTGTAGTAAAGCTCTTTGAGGCATGCAGTTCCCTGCCATGTATTGCCAGTTAATGCCAAAACTCTGAAAAGAAAGAAACAAATACACAGCACAAAGTGGTAAAAAAAATTATATAGGCTAGTTCTCAAGAGCTACCTCAAAGCTGACCTGTTCTTTCAATGATTTTTTAATAGCTTTTTGGAAGTGTTTCAGTTATATCTGTGTGTTGGTTTATAGCTACAGAAGGGTTTGATATCCTGAATTATTTTTACCATAGGAGGTGATGTTATGATACATGATGTGTAAGGTACCAAGATCTGTCCATAAGAGATTGCCTTATGTCTGTTATCTATAATATTTAATTTGCAATAATTTCTGATATTCCTTTTCCTCACATCCCCATAGCTATCAGAGAGAATGCTTAAAATCTTTTATTGCAAATAAATCAAAATAGTACTAAACGTGGCCCTCATCACCCTAAATCAAGGACCCTCTTTGGTGTTCTCTTCTTCCCTTGTCTCTGTAAGAAAGTGAATGTGTTTCCTTACCCAATTCTCACTTTTAGAGTGGGGTTTACATCAAAACCACTGCCAAAAAAATGTTAGCATAGAGCATTGCAGTGAAAGAAAATATAGAATAAAGTAAATGGAAGTGTCATAGATGGGAAGAAGAGCAGGAGGAGCTGGGAATCCATGTATGGTCAGTTGAATGTAAGAGTAGATACTGATGTTTTGAGAGTTCTAAAGTAGAATTAAAAGTACAAGTGATTCCATTGGCAAAGCAGACAAGTTACACTATAGACTTGGGAAAAATCTGCAGGATGAAGGGATAAATGGATATTTAATTGTAGTTTTTCAATATTTGGTTTAACCACAGAAGATCATCTTGTGACTTCTACTGAGGGAGTCTATAGCAGCTCAAACTCCTAAGAACTGCTTTTGATGTGTACCCTTAAATACTCCTCTATATTCAAGTAGAAAAGGAGGATCTTTTGAACTTGAAAATGATGGCCAGAGTACCTATGTATTGCTTCCAGGTGGAGGAATATACTTAAAATTGAGTTATCTAAACTTTTCCCTAAACTGATGGGATATGTGTTTGAACAGCACTGTACACTTTCACCTGTTATGCTTTAGATGGGAGATGCAGATGTATCCTATAGGATTAGCAAAACTTTTGCTTTTTCACTGGTAAGGTGGCTAAATATTTTTATTCTATAACAAGAGTTAAATTACAGAACTTTAAAACCAATTTAAAGTGGGTTTTTTTTTCCGAACATGGCTAGCATATATGTAGCAGAGGACATATATTTATTCGTAATACTGCTCTGGGTTCTTAAGCAGTCTCAGCCATTCAGTAACTCTTCTTGGGGTGAGCACTTAGGTAGCGTTAGCCTTTCTAGATTACATGACCCATGAAAAATGTGTTCTCCTCACATTGTTTCTTCCACCACAAGGATGCAGATGAGAGCTAATAGTGTGATGCTGTTTACTTGGAAATACAAAAGAAAGGGGGCATTTACTTACACTGGTTGTTTCTTACATTACAAACTACTGAAACATTTTTTAAGAACAACATTATTTTTTGTATTTTTTAGCTCCTGCAAAAATCTGTCACTGAAAAGATTATGACCGAACATTTCATGCGTTGCTCTTGCTAAGTTTGCCAGAGAACAACAGAAAGCTAGATCAGTGTCTTATTTTTCATCACTTTCTGTAAACACTCTCCAAATTAATCTCAGTAAATACCAGAAATGCTAATATGTAGTCTTTGTATATGCTCACGGAACAGATTTAGGGCACTTATTTGAAGAATATATGTAAAGCGAGCATTTGCCATAAGTTAAAAGTGTCCTTTTTGACATCTCTCAAACACATTTCTGAAAGTACTGAGCAGTGATTGAACTTTTAATTCCATAAATATCTCTGGATATGTTAACAGCAAACAGTGCAGAAAACCACAGCTTCCAGCTTACCCCTGCGCGTCCAAGTGTTGTCCCAGAGTCTGTAATAGAACAGGGAAGGGCCCAGCAGACAGTGACACACTCTCAAACCTACCTTAACATGTCCCAAAGTCTTGTCAAAGTAGGATATTTCTAATATGATCTGCCTGCTGTGATGTTCGTCCTCTCTTTCTTGAGTGTAACAGTCAGCAGTGATTTAGGTACCAATTCCTTAATTTAAAGTATCATAAGTTGTTGAGGCTCATAGCTCATTGGGGGTAAAGTCTTGTTGTCCTTTGCTGGCATATACCACTGCAAGGGTTTATTCTGGGGTCCTATCTACTGTAAATGTTATGTTAGGAGTAAGAATTTTTTTTTAACATGAAAACTAGATGCTGAAGCAGAAAATGGCCGTTGTAAAGTAGCTTTGTTTGATCCTTTCCTTAAAAAGCAAGGAGCCTTACTAATAAGAAAAAATAAAAAATAAAAAATAAATCTCCATGAGGTACAGGACTGTTAAGAGTTTTTATTATCTGTAACTCTTTAGCCACTAGATGGTGGGAAAGTTGCAATATGAGAGCACTCGGGGACTTGATCTGCCCTCACAGGGTTAGTCCACAAGCAGGCATGACTGAACACAGCACTCCTTAAATTGTTGTGAAATTTTACCATGAGGTGGCATCTGGATTGTGGCATTGCTTGTACATCTCTATTCAAATCAACTTTGTGCTGGAGAACCTTGTCCGTGTTACCAGGGCAGCTGTGATGAAAAGAATTCCCTTTAGCTGCAAATTTCACCTAAGACACTGAAAAAAATTATCAAGAGGCTAGCTCATACTAAATTCAAAACTACCATAGCCACATTGCTTGCAGTGCCTATTTTAAAGCTAACTCTTGTATGCTGTCATGCCTGCATACCCACTGTTTCATTAAATAATTGACAAAACACCTAGCACACTTAAATACAGTGTGGACTGAGTCAATTCAATTTCAGTAGCTTCTGGGGCGTATTGTGTGAAGAGGACGCATGCATCATTCTCAAAAAGTATTGCATGCATAGGGGGCAAATCTTACTTCCACAGTGCAATGGAATCTGCTAAGCTATTTTTTGTGGGGACATTTGGGGAAGAAGTGGCTTGATTTGAAAGTATCTTTAACAGGGTTATTACTCTGCTTTGTTCTGAAGGACAGCTCCATAAATACTTCTGTCTCTGGGATGCCTTGCCAGGATCTCTGCTGTAATGTCAGATTCATCACCTCACCAGGCAGTTCACCTCCCTTTTTGATCTTGGAATTAAATTGTAGTCCTGACTTCCAATGCAAATGGCTGCAATACCAACCCTTAATGATTAAGTTAACTTCAGTGCAGACTTTAGGAGCATCAAACGATGACAATGCCTTTGATTTATATGTCACCTTTCATTCCTAGTGATCTCAAAGCACCTATAATTTCTGGCAAACCTGTGCTGAGTTAATGGGCTATTTCAGAGTCTATTCAGCAATAACTGTTAAGTGCTCACAAGAAAGACTGATTGATGGGTGAGATGGCCCAGAACTTTAATTATCTTAATTAACCATTTTTTGAACGTAACAGGAAGTCTACCACTAACACAAGTGGAGCTATGAACTTTAATTCCACCAGTCGTTATATTAAACACTGAGCTTGGTGGTAATTTGAAGACTTGGATCTTGTTCTGTGTATGTGTATTTTTATAGGAGTCTACTTAGGCATCACTGATATATAACCACTTCTGCACTGAAACTCAACACATCACACAGAGTGGTTTGGGACACTAGGTGAAAAGCAACACCCTGCCCATATGAAGCGGTTGAAAAAATTTGATATGCAATTACTCGAGTTTATCAGGATGCTAGAGACAAATATTTAAAGCATTGAGAAAGGTCGTGGGAGAGTTATTAGTAAGCAGATATTCAAGAATCTGGTTTTATACCTGGTCTGACATTTTGCCTATGACAGAAAACAGAAGTGGAGATTGAAATAGCTTTGGTAAATAGCTGAACTGGGGTAACAGGAAGTAGGAAAATAGCATGAAAGGCAAACAGATTGCTGTTGAAGAGATGGTTTTGAGATTATTCCAGTGTGAACGTTCTTTTTAAATTAGTAGTTGTGATCACACATACATTGTCTCATGTCATCTACGCCCCCTTATACTCTTCTTATGCCTCTTTCTAATTGTGCTTTTAAACCTTAATCATTTTTCCACAGAAATGAAAATTGTTATTAGCATCTGTTGTGTCTGCATAATTACTGCGCCTGTTAAAAGGCTTATTTCTATTATTTCCAATCTCTTCCACAA
>WAAD01039469.1:12190-31267 GCA_013389945.1 Fregata magnificens
AGAAAAGGACCTGGGGGTCCTGGTGAGCACCAGGTTGAACATGCCTCAAAAGAGGTTTGGGGGGAATCTTATCAGTGTGTATAAACACAGCAGGGAGTGAAGATGACAGACTTCTCAGTAGTGTCCAGTGACAGAAAAGAGGCAATGGACACAAACTGAAATATAAGAAATTCCACTTAAGCAAAACTTTTTTTTTTTTTTTCTGGGAGTGTTGTCAAACTCCAGACCAGGTTGACTAGCGAGTTTATCAAGTCTCTATGCTTTGAGATATTCAAAAGTCNTGGGCGCCAAACAGCCAAAAATCAACCATACCCACCCTGCAGGCTAGTGGCTAGGTAGAGATGTGGAAAAATAACGATGCCCTGGTGCAATGCAGCCTAGGGATGCTCCATAAACCATGATCACTACAGCCATAAAGTTTATGGAAACTTTGGTTAGCCGCTGAACTAGGATTTGGTAGACTTGATCCAACCTGTAGCTTTGCTACTGGCCTGGAGGATGACCTTGAACAAAAGATTCCTCTTCCTGATGCCTGTGTCTGCATCAGGAAGACACATAAGAAAGCTCACCTCTTCTGTAAATACTTCAGGAGTTACAGACAAAACAAAAGTGTAAGTATTTGGTATTGTTATTTAAACTGTCTAATATCAATATTTAACAAATTGAAAACATTTTTTTTGTAGGGAGTTAGAGTATCTTCTGAATTGCCTTTATGTTTTGATGGCACTTTTAGCATGGAAATGAGGAAGAACAACATTTCCCCCTCGGGCTCCCAAAGCTCCATATAAAAAGCATGACTTCTTTATATTNAAACAAAATAATGGTAATGTATGATTCCAAGAGTTGTGTAAGTCATTGTTATATCCCCTTTAGCTGTTACTCCTGCTTCAACTGCTTGTTATTTACTTTTGTTTGTTCCAGTGTTACTAATCCTTTGTCACAAGCATGTTCTTACTGAGAATACCTGTAGTTGAACCATGTAATGCTGAAGCACTCCATTTATAAGAAAGTCCCAATGGTTCAAGCAGAAACACTAAATAAATTATTTCCTTTTCACAATTCACAAATCTTACTCAGCACCTTGAGAAAAAAAAAAAAAACACCAAAACTCTTCCATTCCCAAATCTCCTCTTCTACATTAACACAGTATACAAGAGCGCTGGAGTGCAATTTTCTGCTTGTGTTCTTAGAGCCTCTCACTCATATATTTAAAGGAATTCCATCTGAAACATCTCTGCCCAAAACATTCAGTTTTAAGCTTACTCTTGCATTTGCTTGTGAACAAAACCAAATCACTTAAACATATTAAATACCTACTCCAGTTTCAAAAGGCCAAACTTAATTGATCACATAATCATTTGCAAAGGTTCAGCATCTCATACAAAGAATCCAGAAAATGCATACAAAATGCCGATTCATGAGGCAAAAACCTGAAAAATATAAACTTGCATCTTGGAACTGATCTTGGCAAGAATTTCATAAGCAGACAAACAATACAAAAGCTGATTCATCAGAAAATTGCAACTTGTTGCATTCCTAAGGTATATTTTAAGTTAGATACACTACCTTGAAGGCTGAAGGTACAGAGAAACTAAATGACTATCCATTTTAACAGTGGGTAAATCACGTTAAAACGAATAAAAATACTATTGGTAGTGTCATATTATTTATCAATTGCTGCCAAAGCACAGAAGAATTCTAAAAACACCCCGTAAGTCTTAAATAGTCCTAAAGAATTACCATTCTGTTGTTTCCCTGGCTAAAGATCAAAATATTTAATCACTTTCCAGAGGCTTTATCTTGTCCACGACCTGTGCCTGTGGTTCATTCTGATCAATTGCTCAGCTGGTTTTCTGATCACTTTTTTGGAGGTAAGAACCACTAGAAATGAGTATATGACGCCACAGGAGTGAGTCTGGATTTGATATTATGCTGTTATCAGTTGTATTGTTCTTGCTTGCTTCCCGTCAATGTTGGTCTCTGTATTTCTAGCTAACAAATATGTTTCCCTCACCCTTATCTAAAGGAGTTTTCTATACTGAGTAGTTAGTGTGAGATTGGAGTGTTGTAGCTGCTCTGCACTAATTCCTTGGACAGACGTATTTCAGGCATGCTAAATCAAAGGACTTACTTTACTTAATGAAAAGTTACTTGTACAAGGCACTATTAGACTTCCCTTTAAAGAAACCACAGATTTGTGTAAATATACAGAAAGGAAATAAGTTTTACTTTCAAAAGCAACTCCTATACAATCAATTCGGTTCATAATCTGTATGAATACAGTTCATGTACTTGCATCAGTTTGGTTGTTTCTGATTCTAAATAGCTATATTGTAATTGCCTGGCAGACTACTATAGAGGAATTCCAAGAGATGCAAAACATGGTCTAAAATAAAAATAAAAGACTGCAAGTGCATTATAAAACTGGAATGTTTTCCTGAGATTGTCAAACACTGAACAGCAGTCTTTGCTACTCAGGGTGAAATATTGCCCTATTTAATTATACAAATCCTTGAAGTGGGGAAAATGAATTATGTTTGAGATGACAGGTTCCCCCCACCCCCAAACTACATGCATTGCTTGTCTGCTTAAAAAATTCTTAGCAACTAAGAACAGTCCTGGATACAAGTTTATATTTTTCAGTTCTTTGACTCACCACTCGGTACTTTGTACGCTAAGATACAGCAGCCAAATTTTACAGTGATTGTGGGCCATTTAAGTACCTACAGTACCTAGCTAAGAAATACCAATGGCATTATGACAATTTCTTGTTGTAACCTTTGCTACATTTCTTTTCTATTTCCCCCACAGCTAAGCACACAGATGGTAAAGCATCACTTCAAATATACCAAATACTATGTTTGAATTCACTGATTTTAAGCTTCTGGTAATTTTTCTTCTCTACAATAATGAACACACTAAAAGCTGAGCAAAAAGCAGCGTGCAGCAATAAAAACAAAGAATAGAAACATGAAAACGTATATAATACTTAATTAGCCAACTCACAAGCTGCATGTTCTTGCATACAAGAAAAGCTGCTGCTGGAACACAACTCCTGGGTTCCTCTCCTAATTTGAGTACCAAAACTTTGCTTATCCTCTTTCGTATCTGATCGAGCACTCAAATTTTTAGTGCGATGACTAAGACCTATTCAAGTACATGCACCTAATAAGTATGGTTTATAGCAGAACTCATAACAGCTTCTACATTTGTGGTACAATTTATGAAGTTGGTACTTTGTAGGCAGAAGGGAACTGAAAATGGTTCAAGTGGCTGAAAGGAATAAACATCGCTGTTTCTGAAGCTTGCCATTTTCATGCAAAACCTTATAGCACAGAACGTTAGCAGTTAAAATACAAATGAACAAATGTTATCAGACCTTCTACATGCCAAAATGTACTGGCTATACCTCCATTTTCAAGCATGTATTATTACTTTTTATCAAGCACAAAACATAAAAAAAAAATTTTTGGAAGCTGTTGGAAAGTCAGAACATTCTAATATTAATTACAGTCACTTAAGTTTTTTTTGTTTCCAATGCTTTTCAAACTCACACTGTAACTTTAAAAATCTATTTGTTTTTTCCAGCAATTTACAAGGGAAAAAAAGAAAAAGATGGTCGTCTTCAAGGCTGTGACATCTTATTGGAAAAGCTGTTAGTGTTAAAATTCCAATAGTCTATCTCTGATTTGATTTCTGATTCTTCTGATGATAGATATGGGTTTATTAACTTTATACACCAATGCAAATGCACAACTAATGTACTGTATGAACAAACGATGCTTTTCCATACACACACAGCCTAAGAAAAAAAGTAAAGCTACAATTGTCTGAAAACGTTGTTTAAATTACATGATTTATAATACCTCCGCAGGATTCTTACCCAAGCATCATACAGTTGAGCATTTATTCAACCTTTCACTTCTTGTAATATATAAGAGCAGAGGGGAAAGAGCATTCCTTGCCAACTGGTAAGCTAATAGCACTGCAACAGCTAACAGGGGTGATCGTTTTTCTTCTAGCTTGAACAGTACTACAAATCAAAGTTTTTAGAAGCAGCCTATTTCTTCCACAGGAAAAAAATTACTCCAATATTACAAATAAAAATAAATGCCCATAAACCAGAAAAAGTTACAAATTAAACACCTCCCTCTCTCCACTCAAGTTATTCTACCTACCTCAAAGCATAACTGGTCCCTCCAAACCAGTGTCTTCTTCAAAACCCCCACTGTCCATGTTAGTCAGATATCCTTTTCCTCCTCTGCCCAGTTATCTGGGTCTACTTGAGAAGGAACAGATCACCTCTGGTTTTGTATCCTTTCAAATGAGCTTCTTGCCTGAGAAGCTGAGGGTTTCAGTCATTTATTTACAAGTGTGGTAGATATTCTGTAGAAAATGTGCAAAAGACATGACACTGCCCTGAAAACCTTCCAATCTAACTCTGGTTGTTAGATAAATAATAATAATAATGATGAGAAAGAGTAAGAACTGCAGTATAAAACCAAGGGCTTACTTTGTTCAACTTTAGAGTATGCAACTATAGCAACAAAGGAATAAATTTTAGAGTGGTAGTATTTCCTAAGTCTACCATCAGAAA
Organism: Fregata magnificens; assembly: GCA_013389945.1. Classification (NCBI taxonomy): domain Eukaryota; kingdom Metazoa; phylum Chordata; class Aves; order Suliformes; family Fregatidae; genus Fregata; species Fregata magnificens. Next base: position 16,788 of record WAAD01039469.1, read on the forward strand.
AAGGTTTCTCAATTTTAGATAAAAAAAAACCTGGATTGCTTGTTATAGTCAGATTACAGAAGTTTAAATACTTGATGCAAATGAGAACAAGACCAATTCTTGCAATAAAAGAAATTGCGTTTACATTTTATTTCCAGATATTTGTAACAAGATATTAACCACGCTTTTTCCATGTGTCAAATTTTGTTTTGTTTTGTTTTTTTAAAAGACCTGTAGTGCTTTCCAACAGTTTTCATACATATCTGATATAAGCACGCAACAAACTAAGTGCATTTGATGACACTTCCAACAGTATTTACTATTCAGTTCTGGCACTGTGAGCAAAACGTTTCCACTGCAACCGGTTTACTCTCCTTTTAATTAAAAGGTAGACTGCATAGTTAATATAGTAAAAATAATTAGGATATTAATTACACTCAGTGTGGCAATATTTAATCTCTCCTGTCATAACCATACGGCAAAACAATTTTAAAACACGTTGTAGCACAAGAATAAACTGTTTTAGGTGTTGAAAGACATTCAGGCTCAGTCTTACAAAAGCATTTGTGTGCAGGAGCATAAACCAAATTCCCCACTGATAATCCTTTAGACAGCCAGGTCTGCGCCCCTAAATTTCCCTACCTATCTATACTCTGCAGGGATGAGAACTCAGACCCTCATCCCATCATAATGTTCTAACATGCTCTGACTCTGGCCTTGTGAGTTTGTCTCTGCAGCAGTACAATTTCAAAAGGAGGTTTACAGAGCATCTCTCCCACCCATCCCCTTCCGCTCCATTCCAAAGCCCTGATGGTCAGCACAATATTGTGGGCATTATGAAATGTGGACTTTACTCCTCTCTGGCTATGGGCAGACCATCATCACCTGAGTCCCCACCATTCAGCATGAGATCATCATGGTCTTTACTGAGAAAACTGACTGTCCCAATTCAATTTCTCAGATCATCAACTCTTCTGGCTACAGCTGCAATGCTACTTTGGTAGATCACTGTGCAATTACAAAGAGGACGTAGGTGCGCAAGAACTAGATGTTTGGCTGAATCAGTTCTGTGTATGCTTGGCCTGGGCTATTTTGTTTTGTTGTTCCAGCCCCAGGAAGCCCGTCAAGCATGCAAAAGGCTTCTTAAGACACTGCCACGACAGCGAAGTGGCAGTGCCTAGCTGCACCGCTTCCTCAGTTGGTCGAATCCAGGGCTGAATCGAATCCTCCAAGTTGCTCTGTAAGAAGTTATCTTGAATACAAGAGCTAACAGCTAAGCCATTGGTACTGTCGAATTACTTGCACATGGGTTTTTTCCTGCTGAGTTCTTTAAAATGTCCTGTGTAGTAAGATATATGTTGAAATAAACATACTGCTCAATGAAACAAACAAGCTACTCCCTATATAACATTTTAAAGAACTTACCAAATTTGGTGTTGGAATACGTAATTCAAGAAACTGACACCTAGAAGTTAGATGCAGGGATTCTCAGAGTAAACCTCAATACATTAATTTTATAGATGCTACTCATGTAATTAGCATAGACACAATAATTTAGGAATTTAATATCTATATAGCTTCACAGATATTTTTTATCCTACAATGAAAGCAGAGGCATACCACATAACCAATAAGTCCTTCCAAAAGAAGGTGTCTTTACTGTCTCAGTGCACAATACTTTTCACTGTCTAAACCTCATCAACAAATTCTGTTGAATTACATGAATGGGATACTTAGCACCCATAACAGTGAAAAGGACAGTCATTTCCACAGATATTTGGACAGTCCTACTGCTAGAAGAAAAGTGCTTGCAGATTATGATTCTTTGCTAAGGAGGCAGCATATTAAATTGACTTTTATCTTGTGGTTCACGTGTGGCATTGAGTGCAACAAAGCAAAGTTATTAGAATTTCTGTTCAGGGCATCATTCAGTGATGCATCTCTTTTAATCACATTTTCTGAACAGTTCTATGAGTCTAATTTACAACACTGTCACCATATGGAATGAGTATTTCTCAACAAAAATGAAAATCCTTTTAAAATTCAATTCTTTTACCAACAGACTGCTTCTTTAGTACCACCAAGAGGGCATTGTGATAGTACAGACACTAAAAGAAGTCATAATGTTTTAAGAGCACTTTCTTCAGACACAAGATGCAAAATACCATTATTTGAGACACTCTCACTTCAAATCAAACAGGAAACAATGACATACATACAAGTTAACCCAAACATCTCTTTAGTGTATTAAGAAGAAATCATCAGCTCAATTTTAATAACACCATCACTAAAAACTGTAATTGCACTATTATAAGCGAACACCTTTTTTTTTTTTCTTTCCCCTCAAAAACTGGGCTGTAACAAAACCTGTATGAAGGTACAGAAGACGTTGCTGAGCTGATTCAGTTCCAGCTGTGAAGTGGTCACACCCAGTTGAGCAGTATCTCCACATTTGGCAGTTTACACTTTGCTTGAAATCAACTTTCAAGAAGATGAGAGCGTCAAGACATCCATCAGTGTCTCAACCATGGGCTGAACTTACTGATCTTGGTATTGTAACTAACTCCTGCAAAAGTGACCTACACACACACCAGCAAGCTGATGAGACTTACAACTAGCCAAATGACTACAGTAAAAAAAATTCTCCTGTTGGTTCTACCTTATATAACACAGACTGACAGTAATGGTAACAGGCAGTGCTTTTCACTGAAGTGACTTTTTGAAAGCTTTGAAGTTGAATTTATTTTGTTATAACAAAGTTCATGACATGAAGAGTGTGAACTACATTAGAGGAAGGATTATAGGCTCTTCAGACAGATAAAACATTGTGCAGCGTGGAAGAGCTGACTACTCTGTACACCAAAGGTTTTTGGGCATTTTATTTGACTTCTTTTTCTGATATGCAAGGAAAAGATCACTATTAAATGACCTCTTCCATGGTATAGTATAATTTGAACACATTAAAACAAATCAAGACTAACCAAGAGACAACAAGTTCAAGAATTCCAAGAATTAAATCAGACATGTTGCTATTTATTTCAAGACAAATTCAAGAAAGAATGAGTAGCACTTGATAGCCTGTAAGCCACATAAGCAATGTACGATCCTCAGGTTTTTACTCCTTAACGCATTATGTAGAATTACCTTAATAGAAGCTCTTTGGGTAGTTTTTTGTTAATAAGGGCTTCATCATTATTTGAGAAAACCTAGAAACAGAAAGAAAAAACATCATTTAAAAAGACCAACAAGAAAAACAGCTTTTAGAGTGTCTTTTCACCTTCTACTTAGGTGCTTAATTCTTTTAAATTACTGTTAATGTCAAGTTTTCAACATGTTAGTTGGCAATACTATAGAATTATTTCAATGTACACAACAGGGCCACACCCACACATACACCTGCTCTTCCCTAGCACTGAGATTTAACTGCACAAAAATTGTGGAGCAACTTAATCATTAAACGAGAATCAGAAGCCACATTTACACCCCATAAAGAACTATTTTAGGCAGTAGTGAAACTTCTAGCAATAGCAAGACACATAGAAACACGCCCTAGTTGCACAGTCCTAAAACTGTCCCATTACAGAAAACAGAAACTGGATGCTTCCCAGTTATTCAGGTCCCTTCCTTCACTGTCTACAGTGTAAATACTTTGTCCCAGGTATGTGAATATGGATAAAATATAATAACCTAAAGATTTAAAGAATTTACTGCCACAGATATGACAGCAACTGCTATATAAGCAAGGGAAGCACCTCAAGAAATGCTACAAGAAAAACTGAAAATATCTCTCACCCAGAACTTCATATTACTAACATATCTCCTAAGAAAAAGAAAGTGGAGAGACTGAAAGAAAATGCCCAGGGGAAAAAGCAGGCAATACTAAGATTATATAGGAAAACGTTTCCACAAAAGGAGAAAAGAATCAGTGAAGTTAAATGGAAAAACTAAACAAAGGAGATATTGACCAGACTTAAAACTTATTGTAAATATTTAGGTTTGAGAAATTTTGCCAGAGGAACACAGCAACAAACAAAACAGAAGGTGAATCAGAATTTAAGGAACCATGGCATAGACTGGAGGAAGTCAGTCACAAGCAATCACTTCCCCTGTAAAGAGAAGACCTTTATGGAGTCCATTTGCTGTCCACATTACCAGAAACAAAAGCTAGAAAGAGGGATCCAAGATAGCCAAGAGCTTTCTGAATGCTAAAGGTAAATATGAAACCCACACAAAACAGAAACATGAAGAACAACTAGAAGAAGTCCTGTCCTTCACTAAGAATATACTATTCCTGACTTAAGCATCAGGGTATTACCCCTTGTCCATCCTACCATCAACATACATCACATACTTGGTAACTATTTACTTTGCTTCTTGGGTGGGGGGGGTGGGGTGGGGTGTTCTGAAAAAAGGTACATCAAGCAAAGAATGAAAAAAGCTGAATATAAGCTTGGCTCTGTCTTCATAAAAAAAGGGAGAGAGCAGAAAGTACACATCCAGGAATTCTGAAAATATCTCCCTAAAAAATACTGTAAGATTAGAAAACTTGAATTTCCCTCTGGCTGTCATCAAGAACCTTTTCTTCTCTTCCAGTACATCCTAGGCTGATTTCAGGTCTAACTGTGTACTACTGTTTCTCAATTTTGACACAACGGCAAAAGCCACTTTCTTCACCCACCACCTCTGTGCACAGTTATCCACACATCTAAGAACAATAAAACTGTCAACTTTCAATAGGACCAACAAATTTAATCAAGCTTCCTTTTCCTACAATTGGAGCAGCACAATTATTCACGGACTGGTGACTGTAGACGTTCAAAGCGTAAAGCACCTATGCATATATATTTCAACAGGACAATTCTAGTTCCTTCAGAAGAGACACATTCTTGGCTTTAAGCAGTTCCACATGGCTGACCACAGGTTCAGGTTTGCTCTGGTTCTGCTTTACATCTGATACCCCTTGCTGTCGGTATTTTCAGCCTTTATGCTGAAATACACTATGTACATATATACAAATACACTAGTACATCAACACTGGCTGACTGTTTCTGAGTTTGGCAATTCATAGATTTGTGAATTATCTGCACATATGCCATTTTAATATTACATGCTAGTCATGGTTTGCAGCTTATAGCCTGAAAACAATACATTTGGATAATTTTTAGAAGAACACTAGAACATAGGCCTAATTGTGTTTATTGCAGCACTCATTCAGAAAAAGGAGACACATATGCCATCCTCATAGAACTTAAGATCACCAAAGAGCAAAGTGGGGAAATATTCTTGTGCATTACAGGTTAAAAATAAATTAAGTTGCAAAAAAGGAAGTTACCTCCGTGAGAGCACACAAGGTCTGTGGTAAAACAGACAAGTGAACTTAGATCTCATTAATTCTGGTCCAGAATCTGAACATTCAGTATCGTAGACCACTAAAAATCCTCTTAACTTAATTATTCTATGGTTGCAGATAATTCCTCAAAAGTTACATCATCTAGCATACACTTCCCACTTATATGCATAAGTATATATTTTTAAATAAAGCTACTTTGCAGACTGCTACTAGTTTACATGTATGCCATGACTTTGCCAGAAGAAAAGCTGCTGTTATCCATTTTTTCTTTACACCATAGATTCCCAGAGGTACAGTAACATGGATATATGCTCACTGTGTGGAGGTGACATAGCATTTGTTAGTAAGATATGAGCAAGTTACTATTGAATACAAACAGCTACAACGCGTGCTCAAGACTTGAGTATTTCCAACTACTCATCAACTCCTGCATTAAAAAGCCAAATCATTACAAATCATAGCACAGATTTTTGGGAATAGTAAGTACTTTTCTACTGTGGCCAAGCTGAAAATCTAAACCTACAACCAAACTGGCAACCCTTATGGGTAAAAGGCTTATAATCTCTATATGTTTATGTGAGATATCTTTAGACTTTTAAGTTAAAGTTGGACAGACAAACTATTTTGAATACGTGACAGCAGATATGACCAATAAGGTTGCATTTAGGAATCCCTGTTAAAACTGAAAAAAATGCAGCTTTTACTACTTTTACTACTGAATGAGAAGCATGCGACTTGCCCAGACACACAAGGTACCATGTCCACTACGCAAGTCACAGATGAGGCCACAAACAGAGTTGAAGCTGTCTTCCCTCAAACAGTAAGTTTTGTGTGTTCTTGTATGCATTAGCTATAGTTATCATATAACAAAGTATTATTCTTACGGAATAAGAATAGACAAATGAAAGCCTCTCTTTAAAGTACTCTTTTACTCTGAAAAAAGTATATTAGCTTTTAGAGTCATATTGCATTTGCATCTGAAGAAGAGAGGGACTTCTTTAAAGGCTCTTCAATAGCACTTTTCCCCCAAATGAAGAACAGGCATAGGATAACTGGGGTAGTCATCTTCTAGATGAAGATTTGTAACATGATTTTGAATGTGTGCAAGTGGAGAGAAAAGACAGGAGGTGCAAACAGGATAATATATTTATTCTTTGAATATTTCCCGATAATCTAAAACTTCCATTAATGAAATAAATACCCTGAGTACATTTATGTATCACCTCTCTGAAGTAAACACTGCCATCCTTTTTATTTTTTACTTTTTACCACATAACTTCTAGTTTTCTGTTTCTATTTATTAAAAAAAAGGCACCAAAACCAATCAGCCAAGAAAGCGTTCAATCACTGGAAAAAATATTCTAATAATCTTGTCAAATATGATTTATTTTTCTTCGGTTACAGATAGTGCTGACAATGACATGCTCTCAAAATACCTGTATACATAATACAAAATAACAATTAAGAATACCATGGATGTAGAAAGAATATTTCTTCTTTTTTTTTGCTTTTGCATTTGGTAGCAAGTTTGACTGTGTTAATGACACGGTATCTCATAATCTAGAAAGGTCTGGTTTTAACTGTAAAAAAATCCCGAAATACAACAAACAAATCTGTGCACAAGGAAAAAGGATAGGTGAAATTGAACATATGTAATAAATGTTACTCTAAAACGAGCTCTCAATTTCCTGTAAACATAAGAAGAGATACAGAAAATCTCTACATTCTTAAAGGAATTGCGAGAACAAACAAAAGAAAACCCATGAGAGAAAACTGTAATTGCTTATTACTTGAATCTTGAGCCATTTCTTACATTCCTTAACTGACCTCTCTTGGTGGTATTTTCACTATACTTTTGAAAGACTGGTTATAATGAGCTAAAAAGGGAGTATTTCCTTAAAATATGACTTGACACTTGCTTACACTAAATTTCTGCAGCAACTACACTTAATTTTTTTATCTCTTTACTATATAAAGTATCCATTGTGTAAATCTGTCAAATCCAAAAAGAATAATCTCCCTGTACTGCTTCCCCTTTCATATTATTAAACATACTAATTGCCACTAGTCCTAAAAGATAACTTCTTGATACACCACAGTTAGCTTGCCACCGTTAAAAGCACCACATATTATTCTCTTCTGGTCTAACAGTCAGTGATGAAGCTCTCCTGTCTTCACCAGAATTACTGAGTTGAAGAAACCTTTTCTGATGGAGTTGCGCATTTGTGGTTTTGTACCCAGTCTGGCAAAGAACTGTAATATGCTCCAAAAAAGTTCATTTTTCTCTGCAAAGAAACAAAGTAATATTCATCCTGGCTTATCATGCTTATTTAAAACATTCAGAAATTCCCCTCAACTAGTATTTCAAAATGAAAATAAGGTTATACTAGTAATTTTGTTGATAGTCCTCAGGTTTTTTTAATGATGCAATTTCGGTTGTCATTCGGTGCTCTATTGAATAGGACTATTTTCTTTACAGATGAAACGGGTTTTTTTGCAGCTCAGCCATTATGGCTCAGTTCCAGAGAGATATTTATGTATCCAATTTCCACTGAAATCAGAGTAGATAAGGACTTTCAACCTGTCAACTTTTCAAATCAGAAGTTATTAAAAACCAGACTCTCAAAAGTAGCCTTGCTTGGTAGTGTGCTAAAGCAAGTAATTATGGGTAAATGTAGATTTGGGAAGGAGGGAAGATGAAGTCTGAGAGACCCCAAAGAACATCAGCAAAAAGAGAAGACATATATACTGAAAACAAGGCTAAATTCTTTATCAAGTCAGGAATAAAACCCAACATTGGGTCATTGTCACCAAAGGAGACAGTAGTTTAGAATTAAATCTATACATTTCCCTTCTCCCATGGACAGAACAAATGTCCTAGTTAAATTGTAAATATTGCCATATGTAAAAAGCATCAAGTCTTCCAGGTTTTCACTGGCAAGAACAGTATTTATTATTATTTATGCAGTAAGAGACATCGTAAGAACAAGATGTTTTAAAGGAAAATCCTGACAAAATAAAATTAAAGTTTTATTCAGCTCCCCTGATGTGCAGATTTTTGTTACCAAACACAAAACCCACCAGCTTGCTGCACATCTCTCCTCCTCAGTGGAGACGCCTAATTGTTGCCTGTGCAATTTCCTCTTCACCATGCTACCGAAATCGCTTCTTACTATAGCAGCGGGGAAGCCAGCAGATCAGCTTTGCTGCCCAGAGCAGTTCACGACCACACTAAAGTAATGAAAGGCACCCTAAAAATCTCTGTATTTAAATACAGCAGAAAAATGGAGGAGGAACAAGAAAAGGGAAAACAATCTTCCTTTACTATAAATTTTGGATTATCTTGCACATTACACTACAGAGTGCTCTCTAATGGTCAGAGAATTGCTGCTAGCTGGTGCTTCCTCCAGAAATGTACAATTAATGCATTAGACAGGCAGAATCATTTAACACCATGCAAGTATCAAAATGTAACCGTATCTAGGCAACAAAAGGAGTGTTAGGCGAATGGATAAGCATTGCCAACAGAACTGAAATAAGTGATATCGAAGACTCAACAGCTGATGGCACAGGGCTGGTGTTAAATTAGAACCCATGGTAAAGCTTTCTGTATAATCAATAAAATTATGACACACCAAAGCGAACCTCGAAAGGCGATGCCATCTCGAACCAAGCTTGTCTACAGCAGAGACAGACTGGCAGAGTCTTTTATTTCAACACACAGGTGCCATCTGCCCTCCAGGCTCTCACTCCTATGCTCCAGATGCTCACTGTGCTCTGCCTCAGGCTTTGACTTTGTCCAGTTTAAAATCCCAGCCGTCCCGGTCGGTCATGGTCACTAACCTCTTTTTTCCTTGGACACCCTCTACCAGAGCCCAGGGCATTGTCTTCAGTAGGCTTGCAGCTTCCTCCTTGCTGCCAAATACCCACTGATCTTTTGCACTGGTCCTTCTTCAGGATCTTTTCTCTTCCAGCACTCTGACAAACTGACTGATCAAAAGCAACTAACACCTCATATGAAAGCCTTTTGTTCTTATTGTGTTGGTCATCTTAAACAGTTAAGCCTCACCTTCAGAGAACAAGATCAAATATACCTGGGAACATCTCCCTCTTTTCCCATAATGCCTTCCACTGACCTAGGGCTGCCTCTAAGGGCCACACTGCTTTTAAAGTTTCCCCAGAGTCAGTGCTGTCCAGTATAATAAAACCTGCCAGGCAGAAGCAGCTGGCCACACTGCCCACTTTGCTGCTTGGTTTTCTTCCAGAAGAGCCATCATTCTTGTTTTGCCACCAGTGGTATTCATACCACATCATTCACATTTTACTGGAGGGCATCAGTCTGGCTCTGCAAGGCCCTGTTCTCACTGGGTGACAGATCAAGGTCATTTGTGAACTTCAGAGCTGCTGTCTGTAGCTGCACAACTCTATCTCGAGGCCTTTGGCCGTTCCAACTCATCTGCCTTTTAGTGTGGAGCAGGAGGTGCTTGGAGGTTGCCTTGCCTGCTGTCTCAAGCACACCAGCTCATTCTCAGTTGACCAAATAGCTCACATCACCCTTTCCTGTGTGTTTTTCAGGCAGTTACCTACTGCCAACAACGTATTTGGAAATCACCAATCAAGCCTTTTCAAGATTATGGCTTAATTACTGCAAGCAGCCAAGGTATTATGGCCTAACAGGTTAGCCTGACCTGTTAGCTGAGCTGACCATCCTTTAATACAAGACTTAACCTCATCTCCTACAAAGTCACCAAAGAGACAGCGATCCTCTGAACTAGCCCCACATATTAAGCATACTTTCACACACTGCTGTCTTAACAGCACTGTTATTTAAGGTGCTGTGACACAGATTTATTTAAATATTTAATTCATTATAAATTCTGATACAAACCAAAGAGGCACAGGACAAACTCAAAGTTGCATAAATTTTTCTGTACCACGTCAACATTTCAGACTGACTTGAGTGTGATAGTTCCTACTTTAACTTGTTAAAAATTATGAAGGGTAAATCCAATGGTTTGCAGAATTAGTGATTGACCTAATTACTTGCAGGCCTAAAATTCAGCTGAAAGATAGCATTTATCAATACTCACTATCATGTAACTCATGTTTGGTAGCCCACATGACAGAAAACATTAGGTTCAATCCAATACCTAACCAAAAGAAACACGCATTACACTATTATTTGCAAAAAAGGTTTGCAAGTTCTGCTTCCGCCACGTTACTCTGAGATAAGAGCTACATGGAAGACTAACCCTCCACTGAACTACATGGAAGACGAACCCTCCATTCAGGTTATGATCCACCTAGTTCACGCTTTGTCTTCTAAAGCATCTTGTTCTAACCACTAGCAGAGATGGCAAAACAAACCTGAACCACATGGAAAAATAAACTGCCCCTTACCTAATCTTTCAGGACTAGAGACTGGTTCAGCTTGCGGGGGGGAGGGCGGGGGGGATAAGGCAGGAATCCAATAACTACTCTTTAAACACTAAGAAATTCGGAAAAAAGCTGTTAATTGTATCCCTGTATATTCTGTAAACACACATAAACAGACAGCTGAAAAAACAGGTTGGACAAAGTTTTATCCTCATCATCTGTTAGTCATATACTGATTGGCAAATCTTTTCTTCAGTTTGTTTTCTTTTAAAAAAAAATTAATGACTGAATAGTTCCTTCTTCAGATACTTATCCATTATTCCTCTTCTAAGATTATGGACTTCCAAATAAAAACAGTATGTGATGAAGCATTTAGACATTATTCCTAAAAAACAAAATAAAGCATTCAATTAACAGTCAAATCTATAAATCACTTTAAAGTGGAACATGGGGAAACCTGTATCATCTACTTTACAGGCTTGGAGATCAACAAACCTGTAGCAGAAAATCAAAATCAAATGGATGAAGCAGTTGTTGCCTGTAGCCTATCACAAGGGTAGATTATGCATCATACAGATTCTGTGCCTTCTTTTTCTTGATCAGGTAAACAACAAATCCCACCTTAAGCATCAAGCAGAGACTCAAATGCAATTTGCAAAAGCCTAAGTTCAAAACACCTGAGAAAGGTACTTTCCTCTGACCACTCAAGTAACTTTGAGACTCTAAGCAGAAATACTGGAACAGATTCTAAGGCAGCTTCCATCACAACATTCACAGAGCCTGTGTGCTCAAATTACGATTTGTTTCATTACAAAAACAATCCATTTGGTTTCATGCAGTCTTGTAGAATCATGCTATACAATACACATTCTCAGACAATCAGAGCATGACACGTTTCTGAAAAATCAGACCGAGAGAAAAGTTGGTGTCCATTTGTTTTAATGCAGCAATATTCGGTAAGGGATAGCCATTCAGTCTCAGCCACCCAAATTTAATCCACATCACAGATTCATCAGAGCCCTTAGGAGTACACCTTTCAAAACTCCTCCTCTGAATCATCACTTCTGCGTATAGTCGTTTTTACTGCCATACATACAGCCAAGTTTTATTCCCAGTCTCCAATATCAGCATACAAACTAACACACTGATGGCATGACAATGGAGACCTGAAATCCTCCCAGAGTGTGCACATGGAGATTCTTCTGCAGATCCATTTCCCCAGGAGTTTGCACCATTCTAATTTGGACTGACATAGTCCTCCCTCCTGCCACACAGCCCACATGCAGAAAGGCAATTCTTTTTCTTACTCAGCTCAAACTGTAAATGAAATTACAGCTTAAGTTCTGACTGCATGGTTGAAGCAGAATCCCTTCTTCTAGACACCTGTGAAACAAAAATTTTGAGTATTAATCTTCCCCCCCCCAACATAACTGCTCTTCAAAAATATTTGAGACTAAAAGGTATAGTTCATTACAGAAATGACTCTATAGCTTCTACAAAGCCATTTCAAAGCAGTGCTTGATCTGCATCATAAACACTATGTCAGAACTGATGTTTTTCCTAGCACTGAGAGTGTGAAATCTTTATTACGATGAGCAAACCTTCTCTGCAAGGCAATCTCCCTAGAGTATGAACCAGAAAAAAAGATGACAAAATCTGCGTTGCAGCTGCACATGCCATATATGTAGTGTACAATTAATAAAAGCTTCAGTTGTAAGAGACAAAATTAGGTACCTCTTCATGATTACAAGCAGCAATTATAACTGACTTCAAAGGAAATAGCATCATAGCAGCATTTCCAAAACACCTTTTTCAAACTGTTCCAAGAAAGGTAGGATGTTGAGATTTAGAGAAACTGGACACACATTTAATTGTTAGTATTTGCCAAAATTTATGGTTCTTGACTTTCTGCAGAAATAAAATAACCTGATACTTTTGCTTAAGAAGTAGATTATAGACCGTTTTCAGAATTGCGAGCACACTCAGACATTTTGCCCTTAATATTCAGATAACTACTATATAACATCAAGCCATGATATGGAAATGCCTTTCCTCTGTGAAACTCTGACCTCAATTTCAACTTCTGAAGACAGACAAACTTGACATGCTGGTAGAGTTTCACATTTACGCAGATTTGATGATGTCTTGTCTCCTTATTGATTTAAATTTACAGAACATACTGGTTAACCAGTTGAACAGCAATCAAATCCAATGAAAACAGAGTTTACTGTTTCCTTCTGCCTGAAGGAGAACACAGGAAAACACTGGGATAGAAAAAGAGAGTATACCATTAAGTATGGCCAATATTTTAAGGGTAGCAGCTTGATACCAGATTTTAAGTACTTTCTTGTGGGCTACACAGCAGCAGTTTGTGGTTCCAAGTAGTCATAAATGTGCAAGCCCAGAAAAGGGCACATTTCCAGTTCCAGTCCTCCTCAAGCACGAGTGCAGTGGTTCCTCCAAGGCAAAGATAACAACCCAGGGGGAATCACTCAAGAGACTGGCTGTAGTTGATTGTATCAGCTGAGGTACCCTTGTATTTTAAACAATGCAACTATTGTTACGTTTCCATTACCTCTCTGTACCCAACAAAAACTATTTTAGTCCATTTAAATGCTTAAATTCATACTGTAGTTTTGCTTGGGTTTTTTTTTTTATTGGGGGGGATAGGAGGGAGGTCATTGGAGTCAGCAAAAATTATGTATCTTATGGATTCTGTGCTTGCTTTCTCTTGACCAGGTAACTAACAAATCCCTCCTTAAGTGTCAGACACTCAAATACAATTTGCAAAAACCTAAGTTCAAAACATCTGAGAAAGGTACTTCCCTTTGACCATTCAAGTAACTTTGAGACTCTACACAGACATACGGAAATAGAATCTAACGCAGCTTCCACTACGATATCATTCACAAGGACCGTACTCAAAATTAATCTCATCACAAAAACAATCCATTTGGTTTCACGCAGTGGTGTAGAATCATGCTACATACATAGATTTTCAGACATTCATAGCACAGTACATTTTTTGAAAAACCAGTCTGAGAGAAAAGTTTGATCTTCACAAACTACTAGTAAAAAAAAAAATCTTCAATCTCAAGAACAACTAGTTTAAACTTTGATAGAGACGTACCAGTAATTTCTTGATCCTGAAAAACAAACATGGAATTGACAGGGGAGATACCTGTATGCTGTGAATTTTAAGTCCATCATTATACTCTTCTAATGCTTTATGTGTACCTTCTTCTGTTGTAACAATGGATAAAGACTTCCTGCATTTTTAAGAATGCAAATCTGACTTTCACCATTTAGAAGTTACTCTGTTTACAATCTTCCTTCTCAGAAGCTCTACAAACAATTAGAATATCCCACCCTGTGTTAAAATTTCAAGTGGGAAAACTGTTTTGTAAAAGCTCAGACAGACAGCTGGACTCCAACCCTATCACATTCAAATAAAGTCACCCAAAATACATACCTCAAGTATGATCAGAAATTGTAACCATTTTTGCATTGTGCTAAAACGTAAACAGGAAAAAAAAAAAAAAAGAAGAAATCTATGGAGTATATGGATCACCTTCCTAAAAAGGTTATTAGAAAGAATGCAAGTGAATGTTGTGGCTATTGTCTAAACTAGCTCCAGGCTACTGTCTGAACTGTGAGTGAGAACTCTTTGGTTTCACAATTTCATCTGGTTTTGTCCTACTTAGCGTATCCCGTTTATGTGTATTTCTGACTCAGTAGAAACACTATCAGAACTATTACACAAGTTGATAAAAAT
>WAAD01039476.1:8767-23767 GCA_013389945.1 Fregata magnificens
CCCATTCTCATGAACCTCCATTCTTTAATGGAATCTTTTTCCCCATCCCAGGCTGATCCTACCGAGAATTAGAGAGTGATCAAATCTTTGAGCTTTCAGGGCTTTAAAAGTACAGAGAAATGGCCTATAAAATAAATTGAATTAATTTTCTTTCAGAATATACTGCTTGTGCCACTACTCCTAACCTCATTATGTCTCCTACATAGAACAGAGTGGACTTTTTCAAACTGCCTCATGATTACCTGTTCCATTTTCTTGTATTTTATCCTGAATCAATGTGTGGCAATATTAGGAGCATGTTTAGCTAATCTCAGAATCAGAAGGCTGGATTTACACAATCTGCATCTCATATGCAGAATGTCAGGCTTTCTTTCATTATTGCTTTCTTTTGCTGTTCATAGCAGATCTAGGGACCTTGAAAAAAACAGCTTTCCGTCAAAAAGTAATTAGTAAGACAGAGCTGGTGTATAGTCATGCTAAAAGTTGCTCATTTTACCCCTTAAGTAGATTGTCAAATTGCATGTAGTAATTTATCCTTTTAGCCCAACATCACTGCCCAGTTCCCAGGGACATTGGTTGCTCTGAAATACCAGCTCTGCTTGCTGGCATTGATACACAAAGCAAATTTTTCTGTTGCTTGCTACAACGCTGTGAAAGCAAAACTACACAAGAAATTCCAGTTCAGAGCACTGGCCCTTCTTCACATTTTGAACAAGCTTTCACCTGCTAAAAAGAGGTAAAAAGGTGATGTTAGAAAGCTCTTCTATAGTAGTGCACTGTATTGTGAGCATAGCTATTTACAGAGAAAAGAACTTCAATCCCCTGTTTCACAGTAGGGACATGAGATCTGTGAAAAGAGTCAGGCTGGAGATTTGTGGTGATGAGGAACAGAGCCCCCATATATGGCATCCTCCTCTTTCCACAAAACAATTCCTCTGTTAAGGAAAAACATGTACTCTGCGTTTCTAATGGAGTTAGGTTTTTTATTTTAAAAAAAAAAATCAGAACAGTGTACAGGGATTAATTTTTTTTTAAAGGTTGGGGAGTTTCAGAAAATTCATAGTCAGGAATGGACCCAGTCTGTAGAAACAGAAATTTTCATCTTAAGGGTGTTTAGGATCTGGTCGGAAAGAAGCTGAAAGTTTGAGCTGAGGCTAGAAGAAAGGCACTCTGAAGAGAAAGTTGCTTGTCTTCTTTAGAGTTTATTTAAACTTCTCTTATTTCAGAAGTAATTTTACCTCACACAGAAGATCCTTTATCCACATTAGAGTGCAGATATATTCCTCCTCCACCACCTTTTTGATGAATTTCAAATTCAAATAACTTAACGGCTAACAGCCTGCAATTGTTCTTTATATTAATAGAAATACATGGTCGCTTTTGAAGTTCAGGTAGTAGTTCAGTTCTTAAAATTCTTCTGCTGTTTATAAATTATTTGAGCAGGGATGTCATAGCTTTTGATGTATCATTACAACCCATGTTCAGCTACATTCTCTTATTCAACTGGAAGCAACTTTATATGCTTAGGAATCAAATTAAATGTTGTGCTAACTTGAACCACTGAGTTGTCAATTTCATTTGTCTTGGACCGCAGGTTCCAGGTATTAATTACGTCATGTGTCCACCTCAGGAAATTGGTGAGAATGATTGTGAGAAAACAGCTTTTTGACTTAAAAACATTCAGAGGTAATCCCTAGCTCTTCAACACTCTTCAAATTTCAGTTCATTAAAACAGCTGCAACAAATCAGTAGTGTGGGAAATTTAGTAGAGAAAAAAACCAAACAGAAATCCAGACATAATTTCAAATAATCAAAAGATATTACATAGAGGGAAAGTACTTTTGCAACAAGATGCTGTTCTGCAAATCACTTGTTGATAGACTCCTTCTGACATAAAAGTTCCCTTCCACTACAGATGTAGGTGATGTACTACCATACCCTAGAGCGCCTTGATTCTCCCACTGTAGTAATAAGGTAAGTCAAAGTGACTTAACTGAAAGGAGTCACTGTTGCTAGAACTGAAGGGGAAGGGGAATTGCTTATTTCATCAGCTAATATTGGGGGAAACTGCGATTTCTACTTGGGCTGAGTGTGAAAATTTCTCAACTCTGATTACATTTCATGAGGATGAAGAACTATAGGTTGTTCAGATGCTCCTGCCCACAACCATCTCAGTCATGCACGCAATGAGTGGCAGCTACCCCATATCGCTGCATCTTACAAACAGGGCTTACAAAGATGAGCCAAAACCTGATTCTATTTTTCAGAACAGTTTACAAGAAACCCAAAGAATGAAATATGGTCACCAGGAGGATGTTAATAAAGACAGAAAAATAGAGGGAGATGAATTAAGCTGTTCACTGACAATTTGAAAACAAAACCAGGAGCTAATTTACAGTTATTTTAAACAGTCCATCCAACTTTGAGCTCAGAACAGTGACATTTCTTAAATACAGTGTGCAGCCACTTGGTAAGGCAAAACCTGTGTTTCTCTGATGATACTTTGTGGGTGGGGGGCAGGGGGAGATAGGATAGCAATAATACTTTAAGAATGTTTCTTTCCTTTCGAAGAAGAGAAAAGGTCTCCAGTAAAGGAATATCTCTTCATTTTATCAGCTCTCTAGCCATTTCTTGTCACCAGATGAATACTGGCGAGTCTACTCTAAAAGACAGAAAAGAAATATGCATGCTTTAAATACAATAACTCATTAAAAAAAATAGAAAAGAGATGCCCATTTTTTTTTTCCTAGGATTAAAGGAACCAACTAGTTTTTAAGTCAAAACTGGAAGAGAGGGAAATTAAGAAAAAAAGCCAGAGGGAAAAACCAACAGGATTAATACTGATGCAGCTATGGCAAAAGCAAACAGACAGGCAGGGACAAGATTGCATCCAACCTCCAAAACACATGTAAAGTTGGAGCTAAAATGTCATATGCATATGCAATTTATATGCAAAAATCTTTTACATAAAGCTACTAACTGCCAAGTCTTCTTTCACAACTTTTTCAAGGCTTGCAGTAACTCTGGGATTTTATACTCTCCCTCCGTCACTCTACTGAAGGCACGACTGTCTGTGAAGAACACAGAAACTTTCTTAAGGCCATGGTATTAAATTCTTTCTTACATTGCTGGGCTGGTGGCTCAGCAGGAAGACCTATTTTTTGCTTGTGTTCAAGCAACTTCCCTGGCAGTTATTGCCTGCAACAGACTGTAGGGAAGTTGCCAACATTTAGAAGCTCTGATGATGTGAGCCAACCTTAGACTAATAATTTTTTTATCTCAATATAAGTGGAAGAATTACATAAAAATAGACAATTTTTAACAGTATGGTATTCTGTTATGAGAGAACGCTAAATAACACGGGTGCCATATGAACATCTTTCTCCTATCTACAGCACCTAACTTTAGCATAGTCCATATGTCTATTTGTCTGATAGCTGAACTTATTGAAATAACATGAGGTTACAAAAGAGAGTTCTAAAGCTCAGCACCTCCAAACCTTTCGAGGTGAAACACCTATCAGTTGTAAACATTTTTTTGCATAACCCTCAAAATCAAAACCAATTAACGAGTGCACTGGAATATTATGTGGGAAACCCAAACACAGAGTCCAGAAATCAGGATGAATACTGTAGTCAGGCATTTACTACTGTCTTGTGCCTCTATCTTGATACATGCAAAGAGCTTCTGCCACCATCTCTCAAGAACCTGCAGGGCGACAGCGTAGGCTGGAGAAACAAGCCCCCAGAAAACTCAGCCTTCACACGCAAGTGAGTCAGTGGCCAGCACTGGGGATGGCGTATGGAGGAATTGGAAACAATTATTTAGTTTCCAAGTTATTTTAAACTCAGTCAGAGCAGTTTCCTTCAGACAGGAAAGATGGGCAAACCACCAAGAGACAAGCAGACAATGGCTTTACAAACATTTTGCTTTCACTTCTCGTCTCTGTGGCTATTGTACATTGTCAGACTGTTTAGTGAGTGCACATGAGCATTTCCAGAGCAGAGGCTCTGACATCTCTGCTCCCAGCAAACAGTTTAAATGTTGGCTTTAAATTCCTTAACAGATTCCAGGCCATCATCCTTTTTAATTAAATGCAAAAAAACTATGTTAATGCAACGTTAATGTTGAGATTGTCATTGGACAGATGTCAAGAAATTCAAAGTTATGGTTCCCACAGCAACCATAATTTAGCGACCCCCTCCCCCACTTCCACAACCACCCTCCTGAAACATATTGGGCTCAAATTGTACAATAGGCACCAAAGTGAGGGGAAGTTGTGAGAGGCAGAAATTGTGCACGGGACCTCTTGGAGCTGCTGGAGATGGGGTGGACGTTGACTCAGTCCTCTTTCTGGAGAAGAAAGTACTGCTTGTAGCAGCACTGGGACAGAACAGCCCCTGCCTAAAGAGAAGCACAGACTGACACTGACCACGCTCTTGTGGTGCGGGCATAAACTGGGAACTGATTTCACACCCTTCAGTGGTGCATCCACCAGCATAACCTGAGCTAGCACAAACCAGCCGTAGAAAAATGACGTCTATAGTCCATGTGTGAGTATTAAGCCAAAAGATGAAACAAGCCAGCTCACACCACAGTGCAGCCAGAAATGCAAAAGTATCTCCATAGCCACCATAGTCAATACCACACAACAGAACTACCCTTTATTCATCCCAGGATGTAGTACACTTGATCACTATGCACCAGAGTGAACACTGAAACACAACATACAAAGGACATAAATGGTAATTTCCAGTGAGAGAACATTTTTCAAAGTACAGCTTTTCAGACCCTGATCTCTCAGACTTTGTATGTAAAGGAAACCTACAAATTACTTCTAAAAAGAAGAGCTTGGAAACTGAAAATATAACCTAATACAGTGCTAAAAATCATGAGCCTCGTAGCAATACTGGTTTTCTGACATTTTATAATTTTTCTTATATGCCAGTCCAACTAACTCCTCAAAATTTGATACATTAAAAAATAAAAGTCCGTTCAGCCAACGATCTCATCGCCTCTCTCTTGCTAATATCTCTCAATGCTATGGAGGTCCCAACTGCCCTTCTTTCAAATTGTCTAATCGGAGTTAACCTAATTAAGTTAGCCAAACAATTACCCTCACTATGTACTTTGAAGTTTGCTGCTTAACCTTCAGACATGTAAAAGCACTTACATGCATGAAAGCATATCTACCTTTTCCAACTTTATCAGTATTCCTACACCTCTCCCTTCAAACCTATTTGGAGGTATTTTGGAGGACTATTACAGCCACAGCACTGGGCTTCTGTCATTTTGTGCATGCCCTTTTTGAAGATCTGGAGTCTTTGAATGATTCTGCATTTAATCCCAAACCCAGTGAATTACATCAACGCAGCATTAAAATGGTTACTACATCTTACATAGCCAGGTCCCCATCTAAGTGGAAGTGACAAATTTCGAGGTATAACACTATGAGAAAAAAACCCTTTTACTACTCATGTTGCCTGACCATATAAGCCAGCGTTGGAGTCGAGCAGAATTTGGATGGTTTTCACCATCTTGGAAAGCATCGGGACCAATGCTGTTGGTGAACGGGGCAGGGGGACTGACTGCGTTAGCCTTTCCTTACACATCACTGTCACCCAGGGCTGGCTCTGCTGTCCCCAGCTAAATGTAGACTGACTTTTTTTTCACCAGGTTTAAGACTGACGTGGAAGAGAAAGTACACTTACAGGGGACTGTAACAATTATTTACAACTGCTCTCCGTGTTTCTGTACACACCCATTTTGCTAGTCTGGGCTTTAGGAAGCTTGCTCAGAGCTTTCACAATGGGTCCTTTCCCTAAGAAGCACTTGATCTGCGTATGGAATTGGAGGAGAAGGTGACAGAGAGAGAGGAGAAGGAAATTGTAACCTATAGGACGTCCATCAAGTGATTTAAGTCTATACATATGACTGTAATTTTGCCTTTAAAAGATTAATCAAGTAATGCTGCCGACACTTACTCTTTCCTGTCAGCCACTTCTTTTACTCTCAAGCATGTCGATAGCTTAAAAGTTACATTATATCTTCTCCAGTGTTAGTGCAGCAGTTTCCCATTTGATTTCATATTCAGTTCATATTTGTGGAAGCAGGAGGGGCTCTTTACTTTACTTGATAAATGGTAACATCTGGCTTTGTGATGGGCCATCACCAGTATGTTTAAAGAGCTGCTGACGCTTCAGGGAAAACTTTGTAAAACATTTCATGTAGAGGCGATTCTAGTTATTTATTCTATTTTCTGCATTCCTCATCCTCCACTTTATACTAGGGACATTTGCTTGAAAACAGACTGCAGCTCCTGAAGAGTTCATCTTCACGTAACATTTTTTCATCTGATGTCCTAATCACTAACCATGTTTGTGTCACAGCAATCATATCCATAGCAACCACTTATGATGTCATCCAAAATGAGAGTTTCTGGGAAGGGTAATGAATAGGGCATAATGGTATTAAAGGGCCAAACTCCGTATTACACTACAGCAGCGTAAATTTGTTAGAAGGCTGTAGCAGAAAACAGAATTGTGCTATCACTGTTCTATAACCACACACAGGACTTGACCTTTTATTTTGATTACAGAAATACAATGACCTAAACATTCCTGAAAATCAGCATATTTATATAACTGCTTTAACCTGTCTGTACAGATACCTTTAGCAATTGAAAAAACGAATAGGCAGTTTCAAAATCACATTTTTGCACATTCTCATGGGAGGCTTCTTTCCTTGAAGTAGCAGCAGGTCAAATATAGCCAGAGGTGTAGACACTGTACAAACAAGGTTTTCCAAAAGCCAAAAAAAATTTTTGACTCTTACATGGATTCTTTAAGTTTTGTGCAGTTCTGTGCTGAATATTTGTAAGCAAATAAGTATTCCCCACTTCTTAAGCATGCGTTCAGTGACTTAGCCATAGCTGGAAATCATAAATAATTAGCAGGAAGACAATATGAAGATGGAGATCTGGGCCAAGCTTTAGAATGGTGATTTATTTATTTACTGTGTGTAAATGCTAAAACATTCTTATTTCATGCATAAAGCAAAATGAAGCAAAGCTCTTCATCTCTATGATGTTAAGTCCATACTTAATTCACCAAAAAGATGTGGAGCACAAATTCTTCTCATAGGTCACTGCTAGAGAACATCAGTTGCAGGAAGTCCACTTCTGGGGATTGCATTAACATATCCAGAGATACAATGGCAGATGAACTAAGGTTCTTCACAGTGGAATAACCAAGTTGTGAACTTTTAGGTACTTCCCAGGCACTGCTGTAGGGATAGAAAAGTTGTTAATGAGTCCTGCACTCTGAGCAGTCATTCCTCATCCTGTCATTGCACAGGTAACAGAGTCTGTGCAGACGACGGTAGGTGCAGTTCTTGCCTGACTCTTATGTTCTACAGCCTCATCCAGAGAAAGAAAACACAACTTCAGCCATGGGAGACCACTCTTGTCACCATTATCCTAGAAGCAAATACTACTGCAGCTGAGCTTTGCCTCAAGTTTGATATATACTGCAGCTCTTTTCATCTCTGCTCCCAACTGCACCGTCTGGAAATGCCCATTTATGCACTTATATATGTTATTATAATGTGCAAAAACTTGGAATTGAAAAGAAGGTAAATAGTGTATCTTTATGCTATGTTACATTTTCTAGAAGTGCAATTGAAATATCAATCATTCCATTCTGGCTGCATTGATCGGTAATTTTCATTTTGTAATTTCAAATAAAGCTTCTCTCTACAGCAGCAACGGCAGCACTTTCCAGCATATAACTTCAGTTCATTTTAGCTTCATGACTTAAAGATCTTCTCTCCCCATCATTCTTGCACATCTTTTAAGTGGTAATTCCACTTTTCCAATTAGATTACTGGAACATGCCAAGTAAACAGGCACCTTTTCCTAGAGCCACAACATCTAACTAACAAGCAAAGTTAGTGCAAACAACAGCTTGGGCTCAGTCCCTACACTCCCATTGTAGCTCCCACGTTTAGATATATGTATATATATATAGAGAGAGAATATATATGTGTGTATATATAAAGATATATGTATATATATAAAGATAGATAGATATATAAAATAAAAGCAAACCTTAAATGCACAGTACTAATGAAAGTGATTGTTCAATTTATATCAGTTTTCAAGAAAAGGGACTTGTGAAAGAACAAAAATGTTAGGGAAATAAGACAAAAAAAAACCCCTAAACAAACAAAAAAAACCTATATGTGGCTGAAGCCAGAAGCCAGGTATGTTCAAATCCTGGTTTACCACATAGCCCCAGGCAAGTCACTTTTCTCCGTCCCTCAGTTTGCTCATCAGTAAAATGGGGGTCATAATCACTTAATTCAACAGGCTGTTGCAATGACATACAAATTCATTGCTCTTTCAAAAGCTGTGAGCTCTTCTCATGAAGGGCTCTTTTGAGGTACAAAGAATTCATAGTGAGAAATTATTAAAGTAGGAGTAAGGCTCATTTCAATTAGTTCTGACCAACAGCTTTCTGTGATAGCAGGTTTGTTTTAGACATAAAAGCAGAAAATCCTTACAAAACTGACTAGAAGACTGACTGAAGGAGAGGGAGCAAGAGTGACATTGTCAGGATCGGTATTCTGCTTTTTAAAATTATTTCTATTGTATTTAAATACCACGTACCAAAATACTTCAGGCACATTAGAAATATTCAAAACAAAGAAGCTTCAGAGAAGCTTTACAAATGACAGTAAAGCTAAATTGAGAAACCAAGACAATATCACCTAAAAGCTCCATGAATTCTGCATAAGAGACCATATTACTAAATTAATTATAATACATATGCAAAGTTTTACGTATTATTTACGTTACAGCAGCACTTTGGAATGCAACTGTGATTCAGGCTATGCAAGGCTGGGTGCTGTGCTTAGCATACAGAGTTAAGAAAACATTGCTGAAGAGAGATATTTGAGGTGGACAAAGGGAAGTTAAAGGCAAGGCACGGAGGGAGCTGGAGTGACTCGTGACTCGTTACACCATAGCAGAAGCCAGGCAGTTTAGTCTTCCAACCCATCTGGTTAGTAGGCCATACAGGCACATTCACTCACTCTTTAAGAACGTGCTCTGACAATGGTTGCACGCCCTCTTATATTAATTTTCAACAGATATTAACAAAATAAAAGTTCAGTTCTAATACCTAACAAAAAAAAAAAGTTACAAGCTATACATTTATGGAAAAAAGAACACTCCAAACAGAAATCATCAACTTACCTGTTTCATAAGACCTAAATTAATACACGGACCATAGTGTTTGCACAAAGCCAATCCACATAAACACATGATAAATCTTGTCCTTTGAGGCCAGAGTTCAGCAGCTGATGACAAGGGAGACGATGTGCCATCTGGGAGGGTGGCAGCCGCAGCAGCGATTTTACAGCAGAGTTTTCCCACTGAGGCAAGGGAACATGGGAACGGAGCTCCACTCCCAACTGTGCCAGCTGCCTTTCTGGTGACTTTGGTCATATCACTTCATGACACTCACCACTACCTCGCCAGCCTTTGAGTCTGTGCAATCTATTCAGGTTATATACTCCATAGGGTCTGGTAGTACTGGGACTTCCCAGCATCAACTTGATGCCACCACTACCACTGTTCGCTACCAGTGCATGCGATGAGGAGCAACGCCAGACAGAGACAGACTCCCAATCACTAATATTTGGATTGGCTTGACTTCCAGTCACATTTGTACAGCCTCAGCCACTTACATGCATGTTTTTCTTTCCAACCTGCTTCAAGAAGTGATGCCCACATTATTTTGCCTGCTTAGCAAGAAAGATCGCATACAAACAGCCTTACAATATAAACTGCAGTGGCACAACTATGAGAAAAAGATGACTTACAGGGATTATCACTGCATACACGCACACCAAAAAAAAAAAGGTTTGACCTCATTAATAGCAGCTGAAATATGAATTTCCAAGTTCCAGGATTCATCCTCCTGCCAGTTTACATGAAGAAAGTCTGGCGCATACGTTTGAATAAATGTCAGTTCACTGCCTAGGTCAGTTGTTGTGTCACATCAGGCAGGGCTGGCCAGAACTGCAGCTTACAGGGGCTCTCCTCAGACTGTGCACAGCATCCCTGAACAGAGAGGTACCACCCAAGTCCATGACAGCAAAAACATCCCAAAGATGTTATAGCATTGTGATAGAAGATGACAACAGGATTCCAGGGGTGTAAGACTCTCCGTCTCTCCTTCTCCTCAAGGACTTTCCGTTACTCAGCAACTTGGATGTGATTTTGCACAGGACCGTTTCCTGGGGGACTTCAGCCGTGGGCAAGGCTGCAATCCAAACTACATTTTGATCCTCCTGTTCTTCTTCATGCATTACAGGACCTGCTACCCCACAACTCCCTCCCAGAATCCCGTGGCTTTCACTGATCTCCATCCTACCCATTCCCCTGCTCTCCCCAAACTCTTCTACTCCTCTTTTCCTTGCTAAAGATACTGTTGGGCACCAACACGAGGAACTGTAGCAGATACGCCATGCAAGGCAGGTATGGCCCAGAGGCCAGCAAACAATGGCAGCCTGGCCTGGGTTCACTGCAGGCAAGATCAGAGGCAACAGAGGTAGCTGGGGACCTGAGCAGGGGTTGCGTGCTGCGGGCCAGCCTGAAGGGTCCCTGTGCCACCAGCAGCCCTCGAACAGAAGCTGCAAGCTAAAAACCAGCAAGTACAAAACCCCTGCCTTCCTGTAAGGCCCTGTTACCTACCAATGAAGTTTTCCTCAAAGTAATAGCATGTTACTATTAACCCACTTTGAAAAGTATGATAATAGACTTAACAAGAGTTTAAACTATTATTGTTATAAGACAACAGGAATAAAGAGGAGGAACTTTACACTGCAGGAGTTTCCTCATGGTCACACTGCGTGAGAGGAGGCCAGAACAAGTCATTCAACTCCTTTGCAGACACCTAGAGGAAAGATTTAACTTTGATAGTAGTGCCGGCACCTCCTGCCTTGCCACCAGTGTGAGGGACAAGGCCTGCAGGGCAGAGGTCCCTTCACCTCCCCTACAGGGCAGAGCAGGGCAGCTGGGGTGGCGGGGGGCATGGACGGGACTGGTGGACATTTTGTGCACTGCCATGGCTGAGGCAGCAGCAGCTGACAGGAACTGGGAACAGGGGCAGTGACTCAGGCCTGAGCCGATCCTTTGTGCCACTGTTGTCACTGAGAACTGACATTCAAACACCCCTCACACAGCCCACTACCGCTGCAAGCCCAAGCATGCAACAATCTCTTCTGGCTGTGCTTGCTGGCTGCTGTGGCCCCTGTCCACCATTTTAACTGAGGAGCTTCTGCTCCAGGCTCCATGTTCTGATCACAGCCTTTCAACAGACAATAGTGAATAAATGAGCTAAGAGAACAGAAACTTGACCCATTGTATAGGGTTTTCCAGTGCACGCTGAACCTAAATGGGTTTAAAAGAAAGTTCAAAGCACCTGAGTGAGTAAGTAAAGCACTATTTATGCCCATTAAAGCTTTACCACATCACTCCTGGTCACAGAAGAGTCCAGTCGAGGGCTAAACCCTCCCCACTTTTCTTCTCTCTTTCAAAATTTGGCTTACCCAAAGGTAGGCAAATACAATTACCGGCTTGTATGAACCAGATGGATTCTCTCCTTACTTTGTGCAAAATTTCATTCAGTTTGGCCATAGCTAGCAGCATTCAAATGACAAAATCTACTGTTTCCCTCAGCTAAAACAAGAATAAATATTTATTTACTTAACACATGAAGAAACTGGATATATGGAGAAACTGAGTAGTTTTGCAGGCTACAGCATCATTTTACTGAAAGAACTTGAGAAACCGGTTCCTCTGCAACCAATACTTTTGATGACAAGACTACATACATTCATCATTTTTTTTAAATCTAAACTTTGGCATATATGAAATATTGAAATAAACTGAGCTGAGAAACAAATAAAATATGCCCAGAGCCACAAATGGGCCTTTTTTTTGTTTGTTTTCCTGATTCTTTTTTCCCTCCACTTCCCATCTCTGCGGTGTCTGCCTGCAATGATTAAGTTGACAAATGAAGTTCTGACTACTAATTAAATTGAAAATAGCAGATATACTGTGACAGTGATCTCTCTCTCCCTCATACATCACCAGTAACAGCGACTGCGTGTTGCTTTCCCTGCTCAGCTATCTCTGAGCCCAGTGGCATAAAGCACAGCAGCTGACCTACGCTGGGGTGGGAGGGAGGGAGCTGGTGAGTGTCTCCTCTTGCATATCAAGAGAGAAGAGAAGGAGAGTTTAGATGTGTAACTATCAAAGCCTGGAATCATCACTGTGGTGGTGGAAGCACGGAGGAGACATCGACTTTAACTTGTCCTGCTTTAGCATGGCAGAGGTTGGTTTGCCCTCTAGGACACACCTCGCAGCCCTGGTGACAGGGGATCGATGTAATGCTGTATACATCTGTATAGGTCTATTCTTCTCGTGTCAGCCTCACAAACCTGCTCCTGGCCTCCCATGGATTCTAGCAGTTCCATATTGGGCAAGAGGTGGTTAGTGCCAGGAGAAGTAATTGCAGGAAATCTCTGTTATCCATTGGGATAACAGTGTAGGGATCACTTGCCTTCCAAGAGCATGAGGAAGGAAAGATATGCTTGGGCTGCAGTCATCCCTGCTTCCACCACCTAACCTTTATGGTCTTTTCTAACAGTTGTAGCCATTCCTTGGACTATCTACTGTCCTAACAATTCTTCTCATTTTGTAATGTTTTATTCTCCCTTCATGCAGTTCCTTTCATCTACATAAATAGCAGAAATTTGAAAGCCCCTCTGAATGCTCTGATTTTAAAGAAATTCTGGATGTATATGAGCTGTGAAAATTCTAATCTGAAGTTTATGATTTATAGCCAAAGATAAATTTGTTCAATTGTTCTCATTGTACCTCCTGCTTTATTCAGGTGGTCTATGGGTTGTCTTTCATTATGCTGTGCAGGAGATGACTCTCACAGCCAAAAACATACAAGTATTCGAAGTAAAAATGTCAATGTTTGTGTTTACCTATGTAGACCATACACACGTACAAAAAGACAAAGATATTTAATGAATGGTAATGATACAATTTGTGTTTGCTTTTGAGTCAGCTGAGGTTTTTCACTTTTTCCTCATTTCGGGTTAGTTCATTTGATTTAATTATTTAAGTATTCTTTTAAAGAATTGTCTTTATGGTTTCTTTTTTAGTCACTTTGAGCCACCCATAGATGACTTTCCTCGTGAGACAAAATACTTCAACAATGTTTTCTGGTATTTCTGAAAGGAAGAAAATTATAGCCAGCCCAATCCTGCTTTGATGTTAGTAAATTGACACCACCAACAACGACAGAATAAGAAGCTGTTACCAAAAACCCCAACTATCTCTGCCTGGTTTTAATTTTTGTCTTACAGAATTTCCCTTTGATTTTGGAAAATGTAGGGAGTAACCAGCTTAGTTTTTGTAGAATACAATTTATATTTATTTCTAGCGGGTGCCATCTAACTGAAGCCTTAAGTGAAGCTTTGGAAGTATTCAGGCATTCTTAGCAAATCAAAGTGCAGAGTGATACATAATCACCATAGCTGGAAGCTCATTGGGTCAACAATTATCTTTCATTCATTGTTCAACCAGAGCCTCACAACAGGAGCTGTGGTGGGCATCCAAAGCACAACCACAATGGCCAACTTAATCCAAGTGTCTTAGGAAAATACCAACTGAAAGCCAGTTGCTGAACTGTTTACCTATTCCTCCCCCTTCTTTTCAGTCTCACAAGAATGATGGGCTCTATTCACTTCAGAGAAACTTTTGCTGATATACAGGATGGAAAGTCGACTGGAGAGCCTGACCCATCCGTGGAAAGTTAGAGAAGTGTCCATACTGTAAAATGCCTCCAATCTTCCTCACACCTCTTGCTAACCAATTTAGTTTGCCTCACTCCTATGCATAGAAATATACTTCGCCCTTTATTCACCCAATTTCAAGGTTATACTCAAACACGTACTGGAAGATAAAAGCATTAAATAATGTACATTCTCTCATTGTCCTTTTCATCGAGATCACAGGTGCATGACCTCGTCCCCCAGCACAAAAAGCTGTTGTCATAGAAACAGCTCAGGATGCCAACTTGACAACAACTGACATTCAAACCAGGAGGGACACCTTGTCTCCTGCCCTCCCCCACCAAATCAGCACACTTCAGCAGGGGCCAAATCTGCAGTATTCCTTCCTTGCCAGGCCTGGGATGCACTCTGCTGTGAGGAGGAGGTACAGTTGGCTCTAGCCCCACACGCCACATACTGCACCCCAAAAACCACCTTGGGAAAACAGCATCTGACACTACAGCCTAATCAAGTAAGCTAAGAGTATCCTTTGCTTTCAATGCTTAGCAAGATGTGGTAGGGGAAGAGGAGGCCACCTTTCTTAAGGGTTAGAACAGAGAATCTCACACCAGATCTCTCACAGTGCCACTAAATCTTTCTGTTTCTTCCAGAGTGCCAATGGATCACTGCTTTCCTGGAGGAAAATCACTTCAGCACTCCGCATTTCAGTTTCCTGCCTGTAAAATAGGGATCATTATACCTATGGCAAGCCTCAGATAAAGAGCTTTCAGTAATCAGTATTGTAATCCATTTTTTTCTTATTCTATTTCCAGCTGTATCAATACTTTGTGGTAATTATTCACCATCTATCTCTTCTAATTGAGTAATAAATAGTCCAGGAAGCAGGAGAGAGAGTTTTAGGCAAACACGTTGAAAATGTGGATGCACATTCCAGAAAGAAATAAACTCGAGGGAAAGGTCTCTTATTTATTTATATTTTGTCCCCCAGGAGATTTAAC
Organism: Fregata magnificens; assembly: GCA_013389945.1. Classification (NCBI taxonomy): domain Eukaryota; kingdom Metazoa; phylum Chordata; class Aves; order Suliformes; family Fregatidae; genus Fregata; species Fregata magnificens. The sequence goes on from WAAD01039476.1 coordinate 23,644, forward strand.
TGGAAAGAACTGTATAGTTAAAACACAGCCGCACTCCTTGCCTCCTCCATACCTAAGGATTGAAGACTATGTGAAATTGTGATACACAACTTTAAAGGAAAGAATAAATATTTTTGTATGTACA
>WAAD01039476.1:28767-37029 GCA_013389945.1 Fregata magnificens
TTGGCATCACAGTTCCTCAGTTGCCGCAGAACCAAAGGGTCTAGAACTAAACTTAGTTCCTAGGTTTGAACAAGTGCGGTTGCACTAGGGCAGGGTGATAAACTCAGCAAGCTAGTTTTTGACACTGTCCCAAGAATTCAGATGGGGGAGAAAAAAGACCTATTGTCACTAAGGGAAGGGAACTGTCACCACACATGGCCCTCATGGGGCCACAGGGTCTGCTTCAGGACTCCAAGCTGAAAAATCCCTCCAGCAACAAAATTAAGTCCCTTGTGGGGTTTCACTCTAATTTTGACACAGACAGTGGCTATGTTCTTCAGTTAAATCTACACACAACATAAAAATTACTAAGTGGGGAGGGAGGAATGGACACTAACAGCACACCAAACCACATTTCTCTGATCATGGTAAATCACCACGGAAGGTGGTCACTTTGCGGTTAGCTGCCCACACTCCTTGATATCAAACTGGAAGCAACTTCCAACCACTCCAGTCCACTGAATACCAAATACGTGTCCTACATCTCCTGGGGCATTTCTCTAGGGAGCGGTAGCCAAAGGGTCACAAGATCTGGTTCTTCCCCCATCCCTGTCTTCCCTCCATCTCTAAAAACAGAAGGGGGATTTTTCCTTGCTGTAGCCTTTGGAATTTTCTTCCTCATCTCCAAAGCCCAGGGAATATTACCGGACTTGTGGAATTACAACAACAGAAACCCAGATAAATGCTCAGTCATGCTGAGTCTCACTGCAACCAGCAACCACATTAATACATTGCTTGCTCCAACATGCCTGAGGTCCCCACAAGGTTTCCACACTGGACAACTAGTGCTGAGAGGAGCAATAGTCAAAAGGCTAATGGGAATATAAATAAATAAATAAGGGGTAGCAGCTTGAAGAAATTAAGGCCTAAATAAGAAGGTAGAGCACCCTCCTATACGGTCCACAGAACAGAGTGGAAGCTGAATATATCAGGGTTTTAAAGTTTCCATATGAGTATTTCTAAATAGCCGCACCAGGACTTTTGAAAACTAGTTTTCACCACTGTATACACAGAAAAACTGTACTCATTTTCCAGACTGGAGGGGAACATCACCTCTCTCTTTCCATACCTAGAGGTTACATGCCTCTATAGGAAGACTCTCAGGTGTTAACTCAGATATGGAGTTTACTTGGAACAAGACACTAATAACCAAACAAACAACCTCCCCACACAGATCTCTAGATGTCCATTCCTGGTGCAGAGGCAGGGCCTTTGTCAGGAGTTTCTGTCTGTTTGAAGCATAATGCTAAGCAGTCATTACTTTTTTAAATATAACTGGGAGTTTTCAATTTATTACTCTGGTATCCAAAGAACTGAAATCAAGCTGGGAGGAAAGAGAATGGGACACCCCACAATCTCTCCAAGCCCCGAAACAAATCTGATGGCTGCTTAAGAATTCAACCATCGTTTGAATAAAACCAGCCTGCTTTCTGCTCAGCATATGCCAAATGGTTTACTGTCATTTCCAGTAGGATTTTTTTTTCTTTTTTTTGCCAGTTCACAACTGCCTTCTATTGTCAATGCTGTGAATAGCCAACAACAATTTAAAGTAGTGGGCTCCTATCAGCATTGTTCTCCTGTTCAGAGGCACAGAGAACAAGAATACATCTATGTTTTCTATACAGTGTAGAAAAATGTAATTCTCTGTTTAGTGTCATATCAACAACTTGTGTCCCAATTCACTGCCATGGGCAATGAATGACAGACTGAGCTGTCCATCCTGACAATGTGACCAAGATATCTGTGGTCGAGACTGTTATATCATTTTTCCCCTCCCCAAAAATGTTGCCGGAGAAATCTCCTATTTTTATTCCTTTATTTGTTTCTTTATCTACATGCAAAGTACAGATAAAAATGAAATTGAGTTCATTAAACAAGCTGCAAATAATGTCTTGATAGCACAGGAAATGTTACATTCCCTCGCATTGCAGCATGTGCTCTCAATGGAGTACGGATTTCTTTATAATACTAATAAAAAATAGCTGTAGTCCCCTTCTTTCAACAAAGGCTTCTCCCCACCCCAGCAGTTCGGTAGAATATATCTTATTTTCTAGTACAAAAAGAAGCCTTTTCCTCCTTTATAGGTAGCAGGCACATCACAGTTAACAATATGTAGCTGAAGGGCGATTAACTCCAGGTACCATAGGCCTGGAACTGGCAATAAAGAGGTAGCTTGGAGCTGTGCACTGAAAACAGCATTTATTCAAGGGAAGGGGAGAAATGAAACAAAACTTTGACAATGTTAGAAAAGAGGAAGAATAATAGGTTGAGGCAGCTATAGCACAGCAATGATTTACATGCCGTTAACGTACAGTGGCTGTATGTTGTGTTCAATACAATATTTAAATGAAAGCAGCGTTAGCCTTGGCAGCCTGTGTATTAACACACTGAATTTATGTTGCCTCCAAGGTAAAGAGCATCTTCTTATTGTAACATATACAGGAATTATAATGTGTCGGGAGCATTTTTGGTGGTATATTCTACTTTAACCATAGTTTACTGGATTTGTTTCAGTTTATTTTTATTTTGCCATCATTTTTGAGTGTTTTCATTCGTTCGTAAGTTGTTGATGATGATGGTATTTCTTTCTTTCTATTGCTTCAGACTTAAAACCTCTCCAGCAGAGGAAAAAAGTAAATTTACACAGGAGACAAAGGAAAGTGGAGGTTTTGGCTTAACAGACAGTTGGAGTTGATGGAGTAGTGTTGTGGTTTAACCCGGCAGGCAGCTAAACACCACACAGCCGTTCACTCGCTCCCCCCACCCAGTGGGATGGGGAAGAGAATCAGGGAAAAAAAAGTAAAATTTGTGGGTTGAGATAAAGATAGTTTAATAGGACAGAAAAGGAAGGGAAAATAATAATAATAATAATAATGCTAAAAGAATATACAAAATGTGATGCACAATGCAATTGCTCACCACCCATCGACCGATGCCCAGCCAGTTCCCAAGCAGTGGTCACCGTCCCGTGGCCAACTCCCCCCATTTTATATACTGAGCATGATGTCATATGGTATGGAATATCCCTTTGGCCAGTTTGGGTCAGCTGTCCTGGCTGTGCCCCCTTCCAGGTTCTCACTGGCAGGGCATGAGAAGCTGAAAAGTCCTTGACTAATGTAACCACTACTTAGCAACAACTAAAACATCAGTGTGTTATCAACATTATTCTCATACTAAATCCAAAACACAGCACTGTACCTGCTACTAGGAAGAAAATTAACTCTATCCCAGCCGAAACCAGAACAAGCAGGGGTATTTGGGCTGCAGACTTGTGGCACAAGAGTTTTCCAATCATGCAATGATTAACTTTATACGAGCTGTGGACTGGTGCTGTGGAGAACAGAGACAACGGCGATGTCTCTGAACAGGCCTTTTGACACTCTGCCAGCATCAGTGTCATCTCTGCCTTGATCCTCCCTTGCTTCTTACACGGCCTTCCCAAAACTATCTGAGCTGCCAGGTAATGTTGGTCATAGGGGGATCTTAGCAGCTGGCTGTTTTGTGACAAATGACACAGAATCAACAATAGTACATGACCTTTATGGATTCTGGCTGTCTCTTAGAAGTATGTGAAATATTCACAATGAAATACAAAACCTACTTGAAATTCAAGTTGCTCCTCAGACAATTACTATGGAACCAAAAGACCTAACTGCCCTGTGTTGGTAAGATATTTATATTTCTACTGCCCCCATAAAGTTCTCTGCCTTGTGCATCATTATAGAAAATAACAAGAAGTCAGAGCTTTTTTAAGTACAAGGCCTGTCCTAGATGACTGTCTGAAGTACAGATGAATGACAGTGAAAAAAATAATCCCACTGGTAGCAATATGATCTGGAGGCATAGCCTTGGAGCTGAGGTGTGAAACCCTTCAGACTCAGCCAAAAAACCCCACTGCTACTGGGGGGGGGGTGGAAAAAGGCATGTAGAATTCAGGCATTAGTTTACAAAAGCAACGGCAGCATTTGCTACAAACTTCTGAACAAAGCACACCAAATCAACAATATAAGTAAATCATAACATCCTCTCCTGCCTCCCAGAGCAAAAACACTAATCATGTTAGGTCCCTCTGAACATCTGTCATCCTTCGCAGTGTGTGGAAAAGGGTGAGGTTTAGATCAACAGACTCAAATTCTGTGAGATCAAGTATAAGGAAGTCAGTGTCATACTTTAAGGGCCTCTTCTTTCATGTGTCACGTCCCCTTCCAATTTAATTGAGGGGTAGGTTTCCCTGCCCAAATTCCTTATACTATCATTTAGCATCACACTCTGAAGATAAAGTTCTGGGCATTAAAAAGCTGTTGTAGGGAAATTAACAACCCCGCTGGGTTTAAGACCTCTCCATGCGCTTTAAGACGTCTGGTAGTATAACAAGGAAGATAATAATAGGATTGAAGTTCCATATTTGACAATTATAATTCAACAAGACTCTCTTATATAACTCGATAATACGCCACTACAGAAAGTGGAGATTTTGGGCCTGGGGCAGATGGTTCTTTTATTTAAAGACATAATCAGCAGCATGAAAAAGAAAAATTAAAAACTCTAATGGATAGTTGCCTCTGCAAGAGCAGAACAAATGCCTTCTGCATCTCTGATGGCTGGGAAGCAACCTGGACTACAATCCACAGGTTCCACGCATTCCCTCACTTCCCCTTCTTCCAGCAACTAGGAAGACATCAAAGGAAGACACCCTTGCCTTCATTGCTAAAAAAATGTGATTTTATCACAAGACAATTAACATACTTTAGCAAAACTCTCATGGGGGCATGGAACAGGTTTCTTATTTAATACACTACCCAGTCAAATCAACACCATAGCCAGCATCTGCGGTTCCTTTCACTAAAAACTTTATTGCTTTGCTTCCAAAAGGACTTTGCAGAAGGAATAATGAATGCATAGGTATTATTTTTTCTAAAATACTTCACTCTCTTTGGCATTAAAAACATAACCTGTGTTTATATTGGCCTGTAAAATCCAGTACGGGCCTGCGAGCACTTTGGATGCTGCTGTCTCCTCATCACAGCACTGAAATATCAGCAGCTCCTGCAATCACTTAAAACATTTACTCCCTCAAACACAGTAAGGGTTTTCATCCCAAATCAGGTTCAGTCCATCTGACAGAGGTTCCTAGGTGCTTGGAGAAGGTGTAAAACCTTACACTAGAACAGCAATCTTTTACAATTATGAAAAGCACTGACTTCTGAGGTAAAAACTGATTAATTCCTCTCTAATTGTATTTTCTTTCTCTGCAAAAGATAGATTTTTGTTGCTGCATGCAGAATGCCGAAAACTTACTGTAGCTGACCATGTGCTACCCACAGGCCTGTTTTTCCTTTTCTAAAAAGCAAAACAGTCCTCCACAACTACTTAGATTTTTTTCCTCAACCAATTCCACAAGGTTAAAAAAACCAAAACCAAACCACAAACAAACAAAAAACCCCACTGGTAAATCTCTTTGAGAGTTCCTCACACCATCAGAAAGAGTATTTTTAAAAGAACAGCGTACAGATTTAAAGGATACAAGAAATAGTTCTGGTAACATGTCTTGGTGGCCAGATTTTTAAAAAGTTGGTAGTTTGAAAGGCTCCAGAAAAGAAGCCCCAAAGCCTGGAAAGCCTGTGTTACTGCCAAAACTGAAAGATGCAGAGTACTAAGTTTAGCAAGAAAAAGGATAATCGAGAGCTTCAGTCAGGTTATAGGTATGCATATAGGGAAAAGACTTCTGATAGTGAAAGCACCCTAAATCGGAAGACGAAAAAGGTGTCAGATCCCAGACAGAATGTGTAGCTACATTAATAAATGCAAAGAAGAAATAAGATACAAATCTTGAAAGCAATTAAATATTGATAATCTTGCCTCAGGGCAGGTTTTCTCATCACCTATAATCCTTAAATCAAGATTAACCAGATAGTTTTACTAACAGATATTCTTTGGCTCAGGAATCATCCAAGAAAGTTCTGCAACCAGTGCTATGTGTGACCAATGCTACGTGGGATGTTAGATGAAGTTGTCACAGCAGTCCCTCCTAGACTTACATTCTTTAAGAATTCAGAATTATCACAACAACCATCCTCCCCCCTCCACCAGATAGCTATGAAATGATTCCTGTGGGAGAACAACATAACAATCAGTTCTGAAAGTTACTAAAAACTATTGCCAGGTCACAAAAAACTATGAAAAGGGGTGATGTCAGGAAGAATTTGTGTAGATAAAGCGACCTCTAGAGTGAAACACAAGAGTTAAGAAAAGTATTTTCAGATAAACTGATGCAAGAACATATGAAGTTAGTACAAAAACACAAAGTCCATGCGGATTATAATACGATCTGATTTAAAATATTCCTTGAGGCAAGGCTTTAGTAATACTTAAAAAGGCCTGACAGCTCCCTGTCATGGTATGTCCATGTTATGAATTTGCAAAGCAACTGTCTTGTTCATAAAACAATCCAAACTGGAAAACACATGGTGGACAAAGCCAAGGACAACAGCAGAAATCAGTGCTGAGCCTTGGTGTGATTATGTGTTGAGATGCGCCTCCTAAGAACCTGCATTAGCTTTGATGAGTCACATCTTCATGCAATTGATCTTCATGCTGCTGAAACATGAAGAAATAAATACCAGGCAAATGGAAGCTAGGCAAGGAGGAGGTAACACTGACAAGAGCATCACTAGGACAAATTTTCCAAGTCACTCCCAGAGCTGAACACCAGAGCTGCAGTAAGTGAGAGACAAGATGACGATCTGTGAAAACCTTCTGTCTCTATGTCAAGTGAATGCCACGGGATCATTTCATGCCTGCACCATCATTTCACCCCTGTTCAGGGTTTTCTCCACCCTTCTCTGAGGCAGATTCTGGGTTCTGCAATTAACTTGCCATCCTCCTCACCCATACATTATTTACATCTCCTCATCTGATCTTAGCCTGCTACTATTCCTCTATTATTTCTTTTCCAGGAACTTCATCGTAGTCATGGATTGATTTTTTTGCACTCTAAAATTCAGTTCTCCATTTTTCTGTTGATTCTGTTGTTTCACACACTTCCCATCTCATTACTATACTTCCCAGTCGTCTGGTTTCCCTCCTGGCACTTGAGCTCTGTATTGTACATACAATTGATTTTGCTTTCATCATCTTTTCTTAGGATCATTATGATGTTTGCTAAATATTTTTAGTTTTCCAGCTTGGTGTTTTCAAAAATCTTACATTATGCAGTCTTGTATTTTCTCTGTCAAACTGGCCAAGCTTCTTAAGATTTTACTAAATTTGGCTCAGTCAGTCAGAGCAAAAACCTGGCCTTGCTCCTTCTGTTACCTGAGCTAGTTGCTGGTTCACCTGAATGTAAGAGCTTACATAATTCACTTCATTAGTAGTCCATCAATCTGGCTCTTTTCTAAAGTTTCTCTCACATCTATTCTGATGGGTTGGCGTAATGCTTGAGACCCTGCAATGTGGATAGCCTTAAAGTTTTCCTTGAAAGTACATCTCATTCACAAATATTTAGCATTTGCACCTGCTTTTGGTCACAAAGTGTTTTATAAAAAACAAATCCTAAAAACATCTATGCACCTTAAGCATTATCCCATTTTGAAATGCATCACAGATTGCAGGAGCACACTGATAGACCTCAAGACAGTTTGAATTAGTCCACTCAGCCCTCCATGCTGCTTTGCCCTGCTTACATAGGACATGTTTAAACTCAGTGATGTGTTGTATAGCCAGAGATTGGAGAGGGGAATCCCCTAATCTGCCCAAAAATGGTGAAGAATCATTTCAGGATTCAAAGTGAATGGAGCATGTAATTTTTCCCTCATGTTCCCATTAAGGTTTTGTCTTTTGTCTTGAAAATTCAAGCAAGTTTCAAGTCCCATTGTGCTGGCAGCTCCATAGAGATACAGCATGTGACTCCCTCATATGATTCAAGGACAACTAGACGGCAGTAGAAGTCCAGGCCTTTTTGAAATCCTATCTTAAATGAACAAGACAACTTTGGGTGCTTTGCTGACTGCAGAGCAATAACCCCTCACTGCAGTACAATGCCTCAAGCTCCGGGATGCTTTCTCACACATCTTTATTCTCTCCTTCCCAGTTCCCAGGATGGTACAGAGCAAGATGTTGGGTACTGTTGAGAACTAAGGGGACAGGGGTGAGTCCTGGGCTATACAGTACTTATACTGCCAATGACTGCCAGTAGTAATGAGAGAGAAAATAGATCTGGCATGA
>WAAD01039476.1:44953-67611 GCA_013389945.1 Fregata magnificens
GTCATGGAAGCTTTTCGATTGCTGCCAGCCTTTATATATCATTGATTTACAAAACCTCGGGTTTGATATTAGATTGGCTTGACAGTGTCTCACATAATGAGTAAAATTTAAAAAGCAGCAATAGATTATACTCTTGGCATGCAGACCCAAGCTTGACTGGAAGTTGGAAAGAGAAAGTGCCTCCCTTCCACAGAATTGTGGCCTCTCGGGGTGTTTAACATGTGGTTCTGCTCAGAAAAGCCAGTAAGTGCACGCTACTCACTGCATGTAGCTACCATAATTTCTGCTTCACAGAGGTAAAAATCCAGTGTCTTCTGCATTGATTTCTTGGTGACACAGCACTTGCACAGAGCCAACTAAATTCTGCAGAACTTTTAGACCTCATAAGGACCAGAAAATAACTCAGCTTGGGTCTCAGATGCAGGGGGATGGGCCTGCAGTGCTCTGGGCACTGGAAAAGTCATTGAATTTAGGAAAGTGAGCCTATCTGATGAAAGGCTTTGAGAGACAATAGAAGGGCAGAATCCAAGAACACATTTACAAAGTGTTTAATCAGGAGTCTTTTTTTTTTTTTTTTTTAAAAGACTTTTGGGGCTCAGCCCACAGCCTTTTTTAGATAAAACTCTCTCATTTCCTAGAAAATTGCTTCCATTTCACAGACGCTCAAGAATTATTTCTCAGTTCTTTCACTAATACTTCCAAATCTCAAATTGAAAACTACAAATTATTCTAATATTTCCCCAAATTCATATTTTTCTAAATACTAAGAAATTACAATAATAGATATGTTATGTAAACCTAGACAAAGAGAATTCTGTGTACAGGACTAAACAGACTCAGTGCAAAAAGAAAGGCATGAAGAAAAAAGAATAATTAGGAAGTAGAAAGACTTATAACAGCTTTTCCAAAGGTATTAATGGACAATAGAAAGTAACGTGTGGTGCAACTCAGCAAGAAACTGTCTACTCTGTTGCATAAAATACAGCTGCCCTAGCAGTGCAGCCCCATCCTGTTCTGCCTCCATGAAAAGGACAACCTCCCTAAGGTCCTTGCTGCTTCTATACACAACCAGGACAATCTCAAAAAGACAAGACGAGCACCCACACACTTTACAACTGACTGTGTGGATGACAATATCAGAACTCTGACTGCAACTGGTATTTTCCAACATTCCCTATATGTAATTTTTGAATAACCAAAATGTTCTTTGAAAATTATTACATTTTTTACTAATGGGTAGATATTTTTCCATGGTAGAAACAGAAAAGTAAGATTCAACTCCCTACCTTGATTACATTTTTCTCGGGCGCTTTGCCCACACAACCTTCCAGTCAATCCATACACCAATTCTGAATTAGGCAAGAAGCTGAAATAGAGTTAGAACTATATTTTTACATCCTTCTACAAAAACCCTACAGCAAGTATGGTGAGCCCTGAGCAATGGCATCACAGAAAATGAAGCTCAGCTGTGAACCCAATATATGGAGCTGACTTGGCCATCACACACCCAAACTGGAATTCTAGTGAGAATCAGAGCAGATGCAGTTTAATGGTGAAATAATTGAAAATATAAAAATGAAACACTTTACCAATTGTAAAGACAGTGTTTCTGAAAGTTTTATTTCCCCAAAGCTTTTATGTTTTGATTTTTATCCTGATGTGTCTTTTGTGAGATCAAAACTCAATTTTTTATCAGTTTTGATTTCTAGATACCTTCCTAGGCTGAAAACTAAGCTCATATACGGAATAGCTTGGGTGAAAATGTCTTGTTTCCATCAGCTGCATCAGAATGTTAGCCCCAGCTTTTACTTTGAGTTTGTATTACTTCTTTTTTGGATAACTCTCAAGCTTCCTTTTCACCAAAGATTAACATATCTCCTATGAAATGATAGTATCCCAAAGGAGATAATTTAATTACTTGCAGTTCTGGGGTTTTTTTTGAGATTTCATTAACGAGCTCATCTTTTTCACTCACAGCTCCTCCAAACTAAAATGAAAGTGTTTAAGTAGGTAGATTTAGTCATGATGTTTTGATTCCAGAACTGGTTTGGTGGGGGGTGTAATAGTTCTGTTCAGCTGCCTTTCTTATAGTATTAATTGTAGATAATCTGCTGTGAAAAACTCTCACAATTTATCACAGTTTCTGTCTACGGCATTTCCCTTTAGCCCAAGGATAAATCTTTCTAACTCTGACAATTGTCAGGAATGCTCCTGTGATACAAGTGATCCTACAATAATAAAAATCAACAGCTAAAAGCAGACTTTATTGTAGATATTCATTATGATACTTATAGCCTGTTATAAATTTTCATCTCATTCCTATTTAACAAAGGCTATATATTACTACCCTCTATATCACTGTGACCGAAACCAGAAGACCATCCTGAGTTATGATATGCTATATACATAATCATTTTTACAGTAAAGTTAAATGCAGAAGTTATCATATTGAAATCCTATCTAAAACAGAGAAATAGGTGCTAATATTTTTATATCATGACAAGGATTTGTACCACAGCAAAGACAAAGGAAAGTTAAAGTCTTTAATCATACTTAGATCATTAAATATCAGAATACAACAGATAATGAACTAAATGTTTGTAAAAATACCTCAGCAGTCTGCAACACACCTCACCTTTGCCAGAATCAAAGCCATCATCTTGACACTGTCCCAGCAGCCACCAGCAGCACTGTCTTTTCAGTTTCCCAGGTTACTCACAATGATTTTGTTGAAGTCAAGCACAGCCAGTTTTCCAAAGTATAAAGTTTGTCTCTTGTCTGGAACATGCTGAACAAAGCTTCAGCACACATGGACGTTACGAGATCAGATAGCATACATAGTGTCAGGCTAAGAAACACAGAAAATTAACACTTCTCGCCTTCCCAGTATCTTAGTGCATTTATCTTTATTTTCTGGTACTCTTTTTGCTGGGCAGTGATATCATTCATTTTTAGTTTCCTGAAAATTACATTAAAATAGCTGCACTAACATGTTTCTTTGAGTTTCCTGCTCCCCACAAACAAACAAAAAAGATCCAAAGCTTTCCTTTGGGAAAAGAGAGCGCCATTCCCAAACATGTTTCTCAGGACAATCCCCATACATGTCAAGCATTGTCCTGAAACCCAGGCAGGAGTTACTTGTTATTTTGTTTCCCATTTTACATTCCTTAGAAAACACTGCCTTTGTCTCTGCATCAAGGAAACTTTTATTTACAATTGCAGCTCTGTTGATTTCTCTCATGACAATGTCAAGCATTTTATATATGAGAGGAGTAGCTGAGCCCACCACTTTGTCACCAACATGCACTTTTTCAAGAACAGAGACTATGGAAACAAAGCTTTGCATAGAAAAGCTTTCTTTGATTTTTGTCATCTTTGAGCCGATGCTTAACCATCATCACATTTTTAGATGTGTCACTGGATACTTCTGAAGTAAGGAAACCAACTGCATTCTCCCACTTGTGTGCGCAATGTGTTGACTTCAGTCTGGAAAACCACCCTGCCAGAACAACCCCAAAGGGAGTATGCAAATCCTTTTTAGTAACACTATTCACCATAAAACATCAAAACACTATCTGAATACATCTGGGAAATGAACAATAATTTTGTTCTGGTCAGGCTAATCTCTAGTCTTTAGTATAAAATCACAGCTACATGAGTGAGATGAGAAATAGAGTATGCAATGAGCAAAAGGCGCTTGAATGAGAACTTTCAGAAGTATCTATATTCTGCCATTAAAATCACCATTAACAGACACACAGATTGCAGGGAAATTTGTATTTTTTCCCATAACATTATTTATCAGAAGGCCACAGTTTATATCAATGCTAATTTTAGAAGCATAGGTTTTACACTTCTTATTTCACAGAAAAAAAAGGACACAAGGACACTGATTTCAGAAATTTTCCCAGTTCTGGAGTTCCACCAAAAATTAGAGAAACTGGTGATTCCTTAAAGGAACTACTTTTTTTCAAATATTTCAGGGAGACTTTCTTTAGAATCAGAGTATAATTAAAATTGCAAGCGTATTTAAGGATGTGAAATAACTTAACTTTCCAATTAAGACAGATGGACATTGCACAAAACACACTGACTCTTGTGAGAATTCAGCCACAAGATTTACTTTGTAGCACATATGGCTTAATCATGCTTCCAGGTTTGGTTTGTCTTTTTCCCAGAGCTTTGAGTTTGATGTCACCAACAGAGCATCCTGAAATGCTGTTTGCTTTACCAGTCACTTCAACGCTACAAATCCCACCAAAGATATGCTTTCTTACCAGTTATACCATTGTGCCACCCCCAAAAAATATTAACCCTAAGAGCACTTGGAATCTCTTTGTTCTATTGTCATTGCACAACTTGCCTTCATGCAAGCTGTACGCACATCTCTTGCATAGTGACAACATATTAGATCTTCCCTCCTCCCACAACAGACTTGTTATGGATAAAGCAGATCATCATCGGTCCGTTCTGAGCATTAAGCAGAAAGCTCCTCCTGTTGATTCTCTCAATATTCCAAATACATACGGATACAAAGTAGAGATACACTCCCTTACCAGCACATACTCTCTACCGTCTTAGGAAACAGCCTCCTGTGGCTAGAAAAGGCCAGGTTCAATTCCCAGGATGGCCACCCGCTCTCTGCATGACCTCAAGGAATTCACTTGTTCTAAAAATGGCCAATGACTCTGAATTGTCAAACCTGACATTTCTTTACCGTAGTTTTCAGAAACCATTCGTAGAATCATAGAATGCTTTGGGTTGGAAGGGACCTTTAGAGGTCATCTAGTTCAAGACCCCTGCAGTGAGCAGGGAAAATATTAAACAGCACTGGTCCCAGTACAGACCCCTGAGGGACACCACTTGTCACCGGTCTCCATTTGGACATCGAGCCATTGACCACTACCCTCTGGATGCAATCACCCAGGCAATTCCTTATCCACCGAACATTCAATTCATTCAGAAATACAGGTAAGGTCTCTAGCATCTGGGCAGGAGAACAGGGGGACAGCTCCTACAGAAGGGGAAAGGTAGAAAGTCCTGGGTGCCTCAAGCCAGGCCCTCCAAAACCAGCAGCTGTTTTGAGGCCTTGAATCTCTTTGTCATTCTCCTCAATCTATAAAATGGAGACGAGAACATTTCCCTCCTGCCCAAGGATTGTGTGGATAAATACATTCCTGTTTGTGAGGCACTTCTTAGATAAGATAGCTAAGGGAGCTATGTAAGTTGATAGATTCCTTGATCTTAAGGAACTGTACTCTTGAAAGAAGCACTTTGACTGAGTTATAAATGTCCATATTATTCACAATATGAAACTGCCAAAAGATAAAAAACATTCTAATGATATTTGAGAGCAGGAAGTCCCCTTCCCCCCCATACTTCGAGGACTTTGTCTGTTTGGAGATGGTATGCCTTTCAGTGAGGAGGATTCCCTATTGTTTTCTTCCCTAGTCTTTATAATGTAAATGTAGCCTCGTTTATTTATTTATTTATTTTGTCTCCGAGGCCTCTTTTCATCTGGCAAGATGGTGGGGGAGAAAGGTGGAGGAAAGAGGAGCTGAAGGAGGGGGGCTATTTAATAATGTCCTATTAATCGCAGTGCACTATCAGCAGGCTTTAACCCTGTTCCAATTCTTTGATTGCTTTTTAGGGATTAGAGCAAACGTCATTGTCATCCATTGCATTGCAAATGGGTAAATTTGAGTGATATGTACACAAAATATAAATAGGCAGATAGTGCATCAATATATGTGCAGAGTATATACATGCATTTATATAGCTTGTACACACACACACACACATATAAAAATAAGCTACATCTCCCTGTATGCCATACGAGAAAAATCGAATCAAGGCACGGAGAAACTGAAAAAAACCTACATGTATCATTCACCTGATTTCAATTGTGACTCCCTTTGAACCTCGGCCAAATCATTTTGTACATTAAAAATTGGTCAGGGATGATAAGATTCCATTTTCATGGTTGGTAATGCAGAACCGGTGAAAGAATACAATTACAGACCCCTGAGTAAACTCTGCGAATGTCAACTTGATGTAAATGATCAAGTGTCGACAAAGGGCTGGTTGGAGGGGGGGCAGGCAGAGATGGAGAGGAAAGAGAGAAGCAGAGAGAGAGACAGAAAAAGAGGCTTCAACTTCTTCAGCAGCCTCTCACCCAGTGACGTTCCAGCACCTTCCCAGGCCCAGCCCTTCCAGACCCAACCTTTCTGAGCCAATACGGTGCCCCGAGTCTCCCATGGCTGCCACCGCCGTTGCCCTGGGCTGGGACCTCTGCGCCATGCTGGGGTTGTGACACAAGTGACCTGCCCCTGCCTCCAGCAGGCCAACAAAAGCAAGCAGCCAGCACAAAGAATTCCTGCAAAACAATAGCAGGCCTGCGCATAAATCCTGCAAGAGCTCAACACCCAGGGTTTACACTGAGGGACTGTCAGAGCCTGACCCCTGCACGGAGTGGCTGCACGACTGCAGGTGTGAGAGCCCCCAGTGTCACCCCCGAGCCCTCCTGGCTGCCTTCCTGTGTCGGCCCCACTGTTCCCCGGGCCCCAGGCAGCCCTCCTTGCTCCTCTCCACCTTCCCTGTGAGCACCAAGTTGATGTCATAGCAACTTCTTCTCTTTTTATATCGAGCTGACATAGGAGTCTGAGGAAAGATGCTGTGACCAAGTGGACATACAGAGGCTCAGGGAGTGAAAAGGAGGCAGAGGTGCTCATCACTCATTAGGGACATCAATGGTTTAAAAGCTCCCAGAGCTTGATCTGTATATTCCTTGCACCTTGTGATTCCCTAAGGAGGCGGATAAATACCTTCTCTTACAGGCAGGTAAACTGAGGCACAGAGCAGTGAAGGGACTTAACTGTGTTCCCAAAATGAGTCTTGAGCTGAGGACTGAGTGCTGGGTGCCTGTTTCCTCCAGCTTCATGCTGACCACTAGCCCCCACTGTCTCTTGGTGATAAGGAGAGAGTTCATGTCCAGGTCATGGCCAAATCTCATCTGGTCCCACACAGCAGTGAGGAGAACAAGACTGCAGTGAAATTCTGGGAGGGGAACACATATCCAAAAGCCTTTTGCCATTTGTGAGCTGAAAACACGAGCAATATTTCCATTTATTTTAGAGTTATCACCTGAGCTGATTAAAGCAGTTATCAACTTCAGTTTTTCTTTACGTTGTTTTTGTTTCACGTTTCCAATGCTTTTCCTGTGCGCATCGCATAAATTATTGAAACATTATTTTATTTATCCATCCCCCTGTGACAGAAATAGGTTTTCTGAAAGCAAATCTTGCCCTAATCAGTTTTGTTTGTCTTGGTTTCTCTCCTCAATATTGCCACTGCTTTTAGGTTAGTGAGCAAGTAACACTAGTTTGCTTTTGTGGAGAACAAAAAGCACTGTGGGCTGATAAAGACAGGGTGCTAAATTAAAGGTTATTCCAAAATACATCATTGGTGGCTAGGAAACAATAGGCTTGTAAAACTTTTAGCAAGCTGGGTGGGAAAAGAAGATAACACACTGAAGTTAGACAGGATGGGGATTGTGGAGACCCCCCCAGCCCTGCTTCCCATTGAACCTCAGCACGAAACTTGCTTGGTTGACAACCACCTGCAGAATTGGCCATCAAGAATATGAGACAGTGAAATAAGCAAGCCCCAGGGTACCAATATATGGGCTTAGGTTTATATCTTATATAAAAATGGCATAATAGTATTGTCCGTTCCTAGCCTGTACTCAATTCTTTTTATACACTAATACATCAATAAAAGCCAATCACCCTACCAAAGCACTGCTACAGAAGCACCCACCTAAAATGTTGCCTTTTTTTGTCCTCTTGAGTGCTGTGCATGCCATCCTAATTATAAGCAAAATAAAAGTAAGCAATGTTATGCACACAATATCCTACTAAAACCAAATAGCATAATCAAGTTTGATGTAAATGTGATGCAACTTGCTTAGTTGGTAAGGAGTCTAAACTCTAGCTAACTACCTGTACTTTAAAATTAGCTCTGCTCAAAATATCTCGAGCAATATTATTAAAGAGCCAAGTGACGTTCAGAATGTTAGCAGGACTGTTCTGGTTTTGAAGCACAGTTTCAAATAAAATGAATTTTAAACAGTTCAAAACGTTGCAATTTCTCACCTGCACATATGGCTTACGACAAATTTGAATACTGAGTGTTATCTGAATCTTAAACTCTGAACCAGTGTACACAAATACAGTTAGGGGGTTGGGCACTGCAGTCAAATCTATTTGCTTCTCAGGCTAAAATTATTTGAACAGTTATTATTTTTCTTCCTTTCCTTCCCTTGATTCTACATTCATGGTTCCCCTAAATGACACAATATTATATATTGACTTTTTCCTCCCATGTCACAAAAAAAATAAACTGGACTGAACCTTTTAACCAGGAGAGTTAAGTCAATGTACATCATCCTTTTGACAAACTTTACTGCATGCTGCCAGTCTTTGCAGATCATTACAGAAATTTAAATATAGTTTGTCTTTACTGAATGGAAGAAAATGAAAGCATTTTTATTATGTCCTACCCATATAATGAGAAAGATCTCAGTTAACATGGCTTAAATCTACATGGCATTCTTATAAAATACAGCACAATCTATTTCAGCAAATGCAGAAATGACCATTTTTATCTAACATTGCTGAAGCATTCTAGATTTGACATAAAAAAGCTGCAGCTCTAATATTAGATTTAAATAGTGCAAATTATAGCACATGTTAAATAACTATTCCCTTGTGTATTTATAGCTTTAGGTTCTGAACTTGCTGTCTTGCATATTTTTCACACAGTCATTTTAAAAAGTTTTCAGTCCCTTCACTGATATTTTATTATTAATAATGATTAACATACAGTTATTGTCACATAGAAGATTACTTACAAATATTGCTTTATTAATAAATGTGGTGAAAGGTTTTATTCTGTTAAAACACTCTTATGGCAAATATTTTTTCAACTAAATCTTTTATTTTGGCAATTGAAATCCAGATTTTTCATTTTTCAGGCTTTTAAAAATACACATACTTAATTTGGAAAGCAAAAAAATAAATTAAAACTATTTGCACAAAAATGAGTAAAAATATCATCCCAATCTGATTTACCAATTACACCTTACCACAAATTTGTAAGTAGTTGAAATCTTTTTTATTTGAACAATTCCGAGACACTTTTTTTAGGGAAGACTAATATTTAATAGAGATGAATAGTACACCTAGCAATACAAACATGCAGCAGCACAAAGTACTAGTCAGCATTTCCAAAGCTAAGCCTGGGAAACTTACCCAAGTCCGCATAAAAAAGGGTAGCCTGTTTTACGCAAGTTATAATCTCTTGTTTGCAAGGTGGATACAGCTCCAGACCCAACAACTGGCCACCACTGACGTAGGCAGCAGAGGACAGCAGAGGGAAACCCCATCACAGGTGTTGTGTCCAAGCCCTGGCTGGCTGGGCTCAGCATTCTTCTCTGGTTCACCTTCAGATATCACTTTACAGACTTGGTAGTCACTTTTCAGAGATGTTTTTGTTTGTCCTTTACATATTCTAAACCACATAGATAAAAAGGCACTTTTTTAAGAAGGAACACTCAAGGTTTCACAGTTAAGGCTATTTCTGTGTGCTGAGCAAACTGATTGGTCTAATTACTGAAGCCCTAGAGAATCATCTCTTGGGAGAGTCTGCATATCCATTTGCTGGCATATAGTATCTCATGGTCACTGCTGAAAAGGGAATAAGGAGTTCTGGAATCAACCTGAAGTGCTTTCAGAGTCTACCATGCGTATTTGGACACAAAACTTCACTGACCTTTGCCCAAGTTTGCCTACTGCTGCAGAAGGAGGGAAATTATTTGTGTACTCACCCTGCAAGGGAGCTGTGCATCTACTATAGCTAGAAGAATAGCAAGTAGAACCAGTGAGCAATAGTTGCATACACAAGCGAAAGTAACATGCAGTTCCTCCAGGTTGAAGCTTTAAAGGTATGGCAATACCTGGGGAATGATGTACAAAGTTTTGTTTCTATGGGCAAAGACTCTCTGAAATGTCACTGGCTTGTGGGTATTCTGACTTTAGGAAGGGTATAATAAATTTGAGATTTTTCTACAGCAACAAAAAATCTTATTTTTCCCCTCACCCACATTTCATTTTGATAAGGAGCTTTTAAAATCTAAATTAAGTAATTAATTAGTAATTATGAAATAGTTTAAAAATGATCCTAAAGTAGTATTGTTATAGTTATAGAAGTGCATTTGTGCATCAAGTTTTCAGTAGTTTATTTCCATATCCTGCAGTACTAAATACATGATCTTCTGCTTTTCATATTGTAGGGACAAGTTTCTCTAGCTGGTTGTAGTAGGGGAGCAATTTGTATATGCACACCTCTGCAGGTGCATACAGGAGCAATACAATGAAGACTGAATGGATGGGTTACACATCCTGCTGATCTTTTTTATTAACAATTCTGGAGTCAGAGTCAGTTTTAACTGTGAAATCATTCTAAATCTTTTTATACATGAATGGTGTACAGATGTATTTTTTTCCAGGCAAAATATTCACCACTATTAAGAAAACCTAGCAGATGAGTAGCAGATGAGCTGCATGAAAGGATACACAGAGGCAGTTTCTCACTGCCCACAAGCCAGCAGCCCTGGTGCCCTGGGGTTTGTCTTCACTCTAGTACGAACCCCTCAAAAATAGTGCACTTCTGAAGTGCAATACAAAATCTTGAAGGAAGAAACACTAGCAGAACAATCTCTGTCACCTCTCAAATAAAGCAAATATATAAAGGGAATATAATGTATTTAACTTCCTACAAAAAGGCTGGCTTTTTTGGAACACCTGCAGTGAGCCACACAGTGAAGCATTTGTAATAGTCAAACACAGAGGCTTAAGGTGTTGGGAAAGGAAATGGTCCATGAAAGAGTGGTCTACAGAGTTAAATCCCTAAACTAGGCTCACCTCGCAGCCAATTTTGAAAACAGATTTCAGGTCAGGAAATAGTAGGGAACGAGTTTAAGTGAATGTCAAACCTGCTAACCCTTCTCCACAAGAGGAGAAAAAGCAATTCATGAAACCAGCAAAGGATTAAGGCAATTCGGGTACCTCTGCACAGCTAAAGAAAAGCAGGTCAGAGTGTGCCCTTGGGCACTGGATCCCTGATAGTCCACACTGCTTGGTGATTATCTCACCTTAGGGTTTTGTTTTAGAACTCCAGCTCACTTTCCGGGAAGCAACCATGGCCTGGCTCTGAGGGCAATCCCCTATATGGACCACTCCCAAAGGTTGGTATGGATAAGACTATCCCAAGTTTAGTGTTCCCTATCCTACAAAGTTCTCCAGAACTATTCCAGCAAGCTTCATGCCTCAAAAGCCTCTTCATACTGTTTAGTCCTACCATTCCTCCTCCTCCACCAGCACATAGAGACCTCTCCTTGCTAGTCCACTGCTCTCTTCTGAAGCTACTCAAGAGAAAATAAATCATAACCTCTCTCACTAGGGCTGGAGGTCAGTCCATACGTGTGTGAGTGCCCCCTCTTCAGACCAGAATGTGCCAGGCCTTTCCGAGTCTCCCCTCAGTAGAAAGCACTGTGTTAACCTCTACTGCAGCTGTTGAAACAACCAAGCACTGCAATTAACAGTGGAAGTTCATTACTTCCACCCTGGCAAACAGGACAGATACACAGTCCCCATCAGAAAGTTTCTACTCTCCAACCGAAGGTGAACGAGGCTGGCTTTAAATTGCTCTCTTATCTTAAACGGCCATTGCTTCTAAGGCTATGTCTTCACTCAAGAATTAAAACTTTTAAAATTTTAATTATTTTTCTTGAGTCACTCACGCTCACCCAGCAGCATTGCCATACTGCAATGTTACACCCAAATTCATATATGCACTAGTTCAATAGACGTGCTATTGCTACTGTTTCCCTAAGAAATCAGTACAGGTATTGAAAGGGAAAGGGTATTTCCCAGATAGGATCTGCACCTTCAAATACACTTCATTTTTGGTTCAAAACAGCCTTCAGGTGTCAGTGCAAAACCAGTCTTTTCCGTACAGCTCATTGGCAAAAGATGAGCAAAGATGTGGTTGGAAGGAACTCTGGTGGCGATTTGTTAGTGATTTTGATTAAATTTAGTGTAGTCACATGGTTGCTGTTGCATTTTTATCCATGGATAATTATGGAGTCTGCTCATTTTATGAGATGTGTTTTTAAGAGTTTATCAGTGGCTTGGGATGAGTGCTCTTTTGTTTAGTGATGTATAAATTTGAATAATAATAAATAACAAAGTGAAGGAGAACGAGGGAAGGGAGGAGACTGAAGTCTGGGAAGATGCCTCTCTATGTATGTCTGCTGCATTTGATCTCAGCATAGATGATACAGCAGTGGGCATTATAGAAAGCCCTAATATAAATCAGATATTAGATAAATATTAGTTGCCGTGTACTAACTGTGCACTTTACTGGGGTGTATTGATGTTTTCAGTCACAGGCTCATGTTATTACTGTACACTTAATGATCAGTTGCTTCCATTTAAGGAGTTCTAATGTTTTGTCAAGCAGACACCAGAAAACAGGACTGTGACAGTGTACCGTGACGCTGCGTTACAGCAACGTACAGGCTCACTTCAGCTCTCCCCAGCGCTGCACCACGTTAGCCTCACACTGTGGGGCACCACCGTGCTTTTCCATGGGGCACCCCAAGCTACAGACACCCTCCAGACTGACGCTTCCCAGCCAAAGAGTATGGGGGGGCTTGTTATTGTAGATGTACCATATCATCTCAGTAACATCCCAGCAGCTAAACATTAGGCATCCTGTCTTTGCTGCACTGATTGTGGTGTTGAGGAACTTTATGACTTTTTTGGATTACTGGTAACATCACCTAGGCACTTGCAGGGTTTTGCACTTGCCTTCATAAAAAGACAGAGAGAGGGCTTCCTCTCTTGCATATTAAAAAAAGTATTCATAAAAAAATTGTTCCTATTCAGAATCAAAAACAACTGCATTTGCCACAAAGTTAAATTAGGGGGGAAATTTGAGGTTAACCATCATTGCTAAAATAACATTGTCTTGATTGTTAAAATAACAGACTTGCACAATTTTTATGTACTAAAAACTTCTTAATGATACAAAAATTCAAAGCAAAGAAGGTATGCAAAAATGAAAAAAGGCTAAATAGATTACTTAACATTTAAGAAACCACAAAGAACCTCCCCGCCTCTGTCAAAATGTCATTAAACCAAGACATTCCTATAGAAAGCCTGATTTTGACAAAGCTGGATTTTCCACTGGTAAAATATCATGTAGGGAGGTTTTCTCATAATTAATATCAAGCAGTAACAAGGTGTTCTCTTCTAGGTTACTGTGGTACATTTGAGATAAGTTTTATTTCTTTTATGACAGTATGAGGCAAGTGTTTTGTGACTGTGCTTAGTATCACTCAGCACAATTAAATTGTGCAGTAATGAGTGCATATGTCAGGCATTCATTTGGGTTTTATTATGGACTTGTGCTGTGGGTCCATGTTTTGTACCAGAGGAGCACAAGCTGTGTATCGGTGCTGCTGCCTGCGTTTCAGTGTGGTAGTTTGGCTGTAGGTGCTCATGTCTGGACTGGGGTGGGCATACCGCTGTGGCAAGCGGCGCCAGCACCGCACCGTCTGTGCGGCTGAGTACAACCTGCTTCCACTTTTATGTATAAACATGCAACATGCCACCACACTTTGTGGCTGTGCTGAACGGCTTTAATATATGTTATGACAATACTGTATTGCGCTCAGTATTATTACTGCTTGCTCCGTACTGTAGGCATGAATTTAGCTATGTGATTATGCTATAATATCACTGCGCTCCGCATTGCCCAGTTGTGCCAGGCTTACATTGTGTGCTGTGTATTATAATAATGTTGACAGCGCTGAATGGCAGCGTTCAGCACTTTGCAGTTCTGCTGTATGCATGTAAGGTGGTGTCGGGGCTTTGTGCGGTGCGTTGCCAGGTTGGGCGAGGGTAGCGTGTAGGGCTCCTCGCTCGCCTTATGGGGATGTGCAGAATTAATGTTATGTAATCTGCAGTTTGTGGTTGGTTTGCATTAGTGCTGTGTGCTCTCTGCTGCTTGATTGTGGGGTATTAATGTCAAAATCCTCCATGATCTACTGCCATGTGGTTGTGGTGTAGCCTCCGATAAAATCATGGCTTGGCTTCTTAATAATGCAGAATTTTAAGAGACAACAAAATGTATAAGAATTGTTCTATATTAAAAATGCAGCATAATTGTATAATTACAGTATTTGCACCATGCTAAACAGATTGGCTGGGTTATTTCAGATTCTTTAAAGTCGGGATGGCATCAGGCCTACAGTATTTCTAAACTGTTTTGCCCGTCTGCAGTTGTGTAATGAAACACCACAAATTTTACCCAGCAATACTTGTGCTTTCTAAGTGCTGCATTATGAGCATAAAATTACCAAATGTACTGAACACACTTACCAACACTGAACTAAAATCCCTTATCTCTCACCCACAAATTAAGTCTCCACAGATCCCTTTTTACAATGCTGAAGTAATAAATACATATATATTTATTTCTACAACCATTTTAAGAAATTAGAAGGAAACCCACACAGTAGTTTAGCAGTTAATTTACAACAGTACAGCCTCTCAAGTAAGTATGTAAAACAAACACACATCATTTATTTCCCTCATTTGAAATCCCTGCTTCCCGACACACAGACAGACAGACTCATACACACAGATCACTACAGCCCAAATTGGACATCAGAGAAGAAACTAGGACTTCTTTGCTATCATCCGTGATTGCCCTGAGGGTTGAGGAGTGGCCAATTTACAGCATGAATATAGTCTGGGGATACATGAATCACGAATCATGTTTGATGTATGGAAAGACACAGTCATTCTGAAAGGCTGCAAATGCAGTCATCTGCTTTTTAAGTGAAAAAAAATGCTTGCAAAACAACAACAACAAAAAAATCAGAGAGATGAAATACCTAGGAAATATTATTTAAAAGACACCATCTTTGCTTTTTTTTTTTTTTTTAATTGGGTTGGAAGGGGTTACTTCATTATGCAGCAAATTAGAAAATTCATAATTTATCATTGCACCCAGTCGAAATGCCACCCAACTGAGTCGCACCCCTGTGAAAACCATCACATAGTAACAAACTGTCAAAGCCTGCTGCAGCCGACGGGCAAAATTAATATGCAAATGTATGCAAGAAATTAAAAAGCAGAATTACCCAGGCAAATGAGGTAGCTATACTTGAATTGTTAGAATTATGAATAATTACTGCGAATTTTCTGCTCCTAATATAACTTGTTTTTTGATAAACAAAGACTTAATTATCGAGATGCGCTGGAGAATTTCCGTGGCGCTCATTAATCTTGCAAAAAAAACAAGTCCCTGGTGCCCAAACCGTAATGAAGAGCGCGTGCCCTGAATCTTCAGAAAGATCAGAGGCACCAGGGTGCCAGGGCTGGAGAAAAAAAATGACAGTGCCAATGTCCCCTCCTGTACCCTGGAGTGTCATAACGTCTTCCACTAACTATCAAAGGGACTTATTTATGCCAGCAGCTGAGCTATAAGTCCAATTTACGATGCCTTAAGCAGTGGTGAAATGATCTGTTGATGTGCTATGGAAATGCCATCTTGCAGTAGCTCGATTTGGTCCCAGTGATACCAACACGATGAGGACCCTCCGCTCCTCTGCTAATGGATGCAGCATGACAGACCATAATACACAAGAGGGACAATCTTTTAGGACCAGTCTCAATGGTCCTCCATTAATCTTGGTTCTGCAGCGCTGTGGTGTCCATGGGAACAAGGGCATTATCATAAGCACTGGTTTTAAATGTTCCCATTAGGGATTGCAATACAGAGGAGAGATGCATGGGGTGAGAGGGTTAGGGGAGACAGTCCACTATTTACATTTTTTTTTTTATGACCTGGATTCTAACCATAATGGGTGGCTCGGAGAATTTTCTCTTCCTAAATAACATAAAGAAAACAACAAAGGAGGAAGCAGCTAAGTGTACAGCGTGGTGCAGTGCTGCATGTTCGTCTTCTCTGTTTTTACAGCTAGAAAATCAGCTTGGCCCTGGTGGGCTGAGATAATTTACCATGAGAAAGCAAAGGGAAAATAACCCCAGGTACTCTCAGCACAGACCAAATCGAACCCGCTGTGAGCTTATTATTACTTAAAAACTGGCATCTAAGTGGAAATGACTGACTCTCTGTCATTATCCCTATTACCACCATGATAAACCCAAGCAGATGATAAGGCAAAATTACAAAACATCAGTTCTGGAGCTCGGAGGCTACTTCAGAAGCTCAAGGCAGGCTACGTTTTCAAATGCTTCCTTCTCTGCATTCAAGTCCCCAAATTTCCTGATGCCTTGACAGAACCATTTCACTGCATAGGCAAATTGTCACCTTTTAAACCAGGGCATTTGTCATTTTTATACAAGGGTCTACCACTCAGTCACTCTCGCTCTTAATCCTCCAATTTCTCTATACACACAGAGAGGCTACAGTACCGTAACATTTGAAATTTCAGTCTCACAGCCTGCATTACACTCAGGAAGGGGAAGGATGGGGCAACAACTGCCTCATAACTGACAGAAAGGACACCCCTCCTGACCACTGGGCTTTATTTTTTTTAATTAGCAGGAGGAGCAGCTTCCCTGGGGAGGAATGTTACTTCAGAGTGAGAAGAGGGGAGCAAATAGAGTACAAAAAGGCACTTTCAAGATCTTCCGCCCTCCTCTCACCCTTCACATTACTGTGACCAGAAGTGCATTTCTCCCACATATCCCTTCTGTCTCCTTCCCCAACCTCTCCCTGCAGAGGGGTGACAGGCACATCGGCATGGAGTGCTGCGGACTCTTCTCCAGCAGCTTCTCCCTGGTGCAACAGAGCTGGAGGGGACCCAGAAAGCAAAGCATTGCCTAGGTCTGAGCACGTTACATCTGGCTTAGCAGGCTGATAATTCACTTCGCCAGTTGTCTGGAAAAAAGGGGCTTATTATAAAAGGAGCAGCAATTGTGTCTGACATGGTTGCCTACCTCCATGTTGCTCAGCGAGCAGGACGGCTGCTAAAGTTCTTACCGATATAAACTTTCCTTTTCCTCCTAGGGATGAGGGAGTTTAATTTTCCAGTCCTGCTATTGCCAACGCAAGTTTCATACAAAGTGTTCACACAGTGGTGTCACAGCCCTCTTAATGACTGTTACCACCCCGGGCTGAGTCATGCGCCTGCTGGGGCAGCTCCCCAGATCCCACGACCTAATGGTGTGGTGCTACCAAAGCAGCTGCCATCTCCCTCTATTTCAGAGCGTTGGATAGGCAGGATCATGCGCTTGTTGACTACAACCTGTTTCTCAGCTAATGGCCACAGTGTCAGTCTAAACATTTTATGGTGATGAACCCTCAGGAGGGATGACCCAGTATGGAATAAGCTTGTGAAAAAGCCTCCAAGAAACACAATTTCCTTCAATACAGGTTTCTTGTTTTACAAGAACACTTCAGTACAAATCAGAATCTTTCCTCTGCCTCCTTCATGCGCATGCATTCAATCATTTATAACAGAAGAAAAAGATGAGGTTTGAAATTAAATTTCTTTTTATCTTAGCAAAGAGTTGGGAAAACCCCCACAAAAACTGCTGAGCTTGTTGGGAGAGTCAATTTACCCATCCAAGAAGTTAGGAAACAGCTTCAGGAAAGAAAAACAATTTGCACATAGTGGAGCACCTGTGACAATGTGAAAATCTCCCTTACTGCACAGTTCATCCAGCAGCTGCAGGGGAATGGAGCTGGAGTGCGGAGGATGGATTGGCCAACAGCTACTATGACAAGGATCACAATAAATCCTAGTCCAGACTCCACCTAGGCCTAGTAATACTTTGCATTTGGAAGTGTTTATTACTTTTAGCCAAATTTTGCTCAACAGAAAATGACATGAGGAAAGACTTCAGTAATTCAACGTCACTGTCACAGCACTTTTTTGGCCCTTTATTAGAGGCTCGAGCGTCAGGCTTACTCTGTCCCAGGCATCAGTCCAAAAAAGGGGAGTGTGTGCAAGATGGAAATAATTATTACCTGTGGCCAAAGACTGCGTGGTTTAGATTTTTCACAACCAGTCTTTGCTCTTAGTAAACTGGAATCAGGATATAAGCATATCCTCTGCAAAGGCCTGGGATACCAGTTGTGAAGAGAACTCCCCTCCTCTTTCCCGTAATTACCACACCTAGGCAACACACCCAGAAAAGGATATACATATATATGTATATGTGTGTGTATTCATATAAATATATATGAATGTATGTATGTACGTTCCTGACAGAAATGGGTGCATAAGGGGGGGTGGGCATGGAAGATGGAAGAGGGCTTCTCAAAATGCTTGTGTCACGTTTGCAAGCTGTTGCAACGGCACCTGGCTGACAAATCAGATTAATTACTTTCCAGCAGAAGAGACTGAGATCATGAGAAGGTAAGCAAAGATTTCAGGTCCATATGAATGTGTTACCACTTGGGTTTATGCAACTCCAAGCCTCAAAGAAACGTGAATGTTTTCAATCCAGGTCAGTGTGCTACCATGGCAGAGCAGCCCATGCACCATGTGCACCGTTCTAACACAACAGTTGTTCAGCTTGCTACAGAAATCCCAAAGGAGACGAACAATTTAGTGTATTTAAATAACAAATAGTTTTGGGGTAGAAGAGCTGTGCTTCTAGTTGTCAGCTTGAGGGTCTTTACAGTGCTGAAAAGGGGAAAAAAAAAAGACTTAGATTATTCCTACTGACCCACATACCACAAAACATCTGCCGACAACATGGTTGGCTTCCTGCCCAAGTTCAACTATGAGCTGTCTCCAGCTGATCATCTTTGCCCCCACCATAATCCGGAGAGTCCACAGCAAGCAAAGGCGATAGTCAGGGATGTAAAAAGCAATTTGACCAGTTGAATAAGCGTGAACTTGCATAAACATGCACACACATACCTCTATCATAAACCTGACCTTAAAAAAAAAAAGTGCTACCATCAAATATAAATCTTCAGATTAAGATTCTTCAGGTTAGAAGTAAGAACTCACTTGTGTTTAGTACGATCCTTTGTGTTTTCAAAACTTGGGTTGTTTAAAATTTTAGGTCTTAGAGATATGCATGCACAATATGATTAGACAAAGCACTAGAAACAAATAAAAAGCCCCAAGAAATACCTTTTGTACTGTCAAGTTCCACCATTGTATTAAGTACAGTATTATTCTGTTTGTAGAGACAGAAACAATATTTCTAGAAGCATTTGTGTTCCGTCCTTTTTACATCTGAAATTGTGTTACCCTGTCATGCAAACACATTGATGTAACTTGACTGTCAACCTCCCCTTTCATTGTTTGTGGTTATTACTTTTTTGTTATTATTTTTATTCAAATCAGTAATTACTCCCAACTTCCAAGTTCCTTGTGCTTTCTTTGTTCCTGCGTTTAGGTACTCATTCTCCTTTTTAAATGCATCTGACTGCTAAGAACACAGCCATAATCATACCTGATATTGTTCAAATTAATAGTCACTCATTTGCGATCATAAGGGGTTTTTGCACCTTGTATTACAGACGTAAGAAACCTTGCCATGCAATTCAAAAAGCCATACAGCAGTCTCTCATTTTAGTGTTACCAACAGAGAGTACTTGTTATTCTGTTGTACTTTTTATTAGTATCAGTATGATTATTGTTTCTGCTCAGTAAAGGCCAAAGGATACTGTGATTCAAGGGGAGGAGAGGATGCTCAGCCACCTCTCATTAGGGTCTCTTCTGGCCCAGCAGAAAGCCTTGAAGATTCCCCTGAAATTCCTGAACAGACAGTGCCTGTACTTGGGTGAGAGCTTGTTACACACAAGCTGTTTGGATGATTTAAAATACAAGTATATAGAAATGCAACAGAAAAATATAACAGCAAGCGACAGAAAACATGATCCCTTAGGTGCTGTAGCTGGAGGCTTAGTGACAGATGATGCTGCAAAATGGCTTCAAGATGGGATATTTACAAAATTGCTTTATGAGAATTTTACACTGCTAATCACACGGCTCTAATAGTAAGTCTTCCTTTATTAATTGAAATCTAAGTACTAGCTTGCATTTTCAGACATTGTCTTTGTTAAAGCGTGTTAGAAACTTTTAATGTTCCTTTTCCATTTCCAACCCTGACTTCATATCTGACAGTTTCAGGATTGCCTTAGCCCTTCTGAATATAGTAGACACAGCACTCCTCTTTTGATTAATTCTAATAATTTTTAGTCATGATTACTTTTTAACATATATTGGTATTGCAGATTAAATATTATTTATAGCTTTAATTTGCGTCCTGTTTGGATTGTACAATCACAGGGCTAAGCTGGCTATCATTGTTATCATATTGTTTTATACTGCTCCTAAAATTAAAGTCCATTCTCGTCTTTAAATCTTTTATTGTACTTGTCTTTCTTGTTTTGCATTGCATAGTCCATGATTAATTCTGTTAGCCAAGTGCATATGGCCTGCTTGGCTATCATCCATTATCT
This sequence comes from Fregata magnificens, assembly GCA_013389945.1. Lineage (NCBI taxonomy): Eukaryota > Metazoa > Chordata > Aves > Suliformes > Fregatidae > Fregata > Fregata magnificens. The sequence goes on from WAAD01039476.1 coordinate 65,543, forward strand.
TCATCATTGTTGCCTCAAAATGAGCACTTTATTATTACCTTTTTCATCTTTCCAATTACCAGATGTGCTTTTGCATTCCCATACTTTTCCTACTAGACTGAGATCTACATTTAGAGTAAAAGTCCCAGCTCATTAGTCATTGAAGATTAAGTGAATTTTCCCTGGTTAAATGCAGAAAATCTGAGGGTCAGTTCCAGTGTTAGAGAAGTAGGTAACTTTTGGAAAACAGAATCAAGAATGGCTACTTCTTCCTCTAGAAAGAAAGCTTATTGTCAGAAAATTGGTGGTTTGGTAGAGGATCAGATTTAGATAAAAGGAAAATTCCCTCTGTAAATCCTGTAACTACATTTGATTTAAGTATCTTTCTGAAGTCTCAGAAGTCTTATCTAAGCTGAGGTTTGCCCTTACCTGTCTGTCCTATAACTGTGATTTCCTGGAATGGTACCCTCCGAAAAAAAAAGAAACAAAAACTTAAAGGGTTGTGAAAAAAGTTGTGTTAAATGTCTACAAAGGGCTGGCAGCATCATCTCTCACTGTGAAAAGCCTCTTGCAAGGTTTCCATCCTAATTTTTCAGGTTCAGGCAACATAGTCTGGTTCAGTGTGCCAGCACCTGAACACTTCTCTGACTGCATTCAAACTCCTAACCATGCAGTGTTCACTTAGCCACAAGGTTAGCTGAGCTAAATGTGGCATACAGTAAAAAACTTTGAAAAAGTAAGGAAAATATCTTTTTTTTTCTTCATTTCACTCATATAATTTAAAGAAAAATACCTACCTATCCACCTAACACCTCAGTCCACTCCAGTATTATTTCTCTAAGTGTCTTCAATACAGATAGGCTATTAATTTTTTTTGTGATATTTTTGTAGTCCCATTATTAAACAGTAAAAAAAAAATCACTAGAGAAACACTTCATATAATGCCACAAACTTTTCCTGTGACATAGGTATTTCTAAATGCCTATGAATTCTTTCTATATAAGGTACTTTGATTAAAAAAAGAAATGAAATAGGGGAATATCTCTCTCTCTCTCAAACCTTTGTACAGTAAATCTGTTTCTGGGCAAGAACCTACTCATTGCCCAACAAAGCAATGATGGAACCAGACCTCTGCATAACCCAGGGATACATAAGGGAAATGTTATATGATAAGTAAGGGAGGAAGCTGGCAGACAAAAACACTCTAGCTTCTGTTTTCTGACCTAAGTATGCTGCTTTGGGCATTTTAGAAAAAAAAATCTGTTAATAATCACTGTAAAGGAGGAAGAAAACATTACAACAGGAAAAATTCCCATAAAGGGGTGGGAGAATGTAGGCTGAAGTGTCCAGAAGAGACTAGGGTGACAAGTTTCAAACCTCCCCCAATATTGTGACTTTCAAGAGACAGGCATCTATTTCCCAAAGCTCAGGTGCCTCAATAATGGCAAGCAGAGCACCAAACCAGAGGTCCTCTGGTTCACCTTTGAAAGTTGTGTAGTCCAGGAGAGGTCAGAGGAACTGTTGAAGCGCTGCCACCTACAAGCAAACTTGCAAGGATCTTTAGTGCTCTGGCACTTAGCCCAAGCTTTTAAAAGTATTTTTGGGGACTTAATTGTTCAAGTAACACTTTATAATTAGCCCTTCCTGTGCTGACCACAGCCTCTAAAAAACAGATTCTTTAAATTGTCCCTTTTTGAGTATCTCAGAATTGAGGCTTCCCTCTTCCCCTAAAGAAAAAGGTTTTCTCCTCAGGCAAATTCTTGTCCTTGATCTCTCTAGATCTGATGTTTATACCTTTATGCCTCTCTATAGCCTCTTACTCCAGGCATGGTGACATTTACTTCAACAGAGCTCTGCCCAAGTGTTGTGCCGTAGTGACATATCCAGACTTGGTTCTTCTGTGCCTGCAGAAGTAAAAGATGTCCCATATGTATCAAGATGACAGGGCAATGTGTTGAGAACTTTTACATATGAAGAGTCTTAAGATACCAGATCAAAAGAGATTGCAGAAGTGATAAATGTCATTTATACACTGGCAGATTAATATCATGGCAATGTCTGGATTTTCATCTAAGCATCACCGGGAAAAG
>WAAD01039476.1:79287-103443 GCA_013389945.1 Fregata magnificens
CGCAGCTTGATGAAGGCCATAGGACACTTGGTTCAGCCAGTAAAAGCTGCTTGATGAGGGCGTCTTTATTTAGTTAGTAACTTATTCATTCATTCATTTTATGCAGGAAAATTTGATGAAACTTGAAGGAAAAATCATAGCCTTGCACCTTCTTTGTGCAATCCAGAATCCAGAATCTAGTTCAAATAATGTCTGCTTCTCTGAGAATTACAAGTATGAAAAATGGGTTAAAATACCCTAGACTTTCACCTCTGGAAACAGGAACTCAAACCTGACTTCCTACAGGTTACCAGTGAAATGATTGACTATTTGTCAGTGCCACAAAGCCAATAAATTACTGGGCAACCTGATAGGATTGATTGCCAGAAGATGCCCAAGAGTGGAATAACCTGCCTGGCATGAGGTGTCTAAGGAGAATGCTACTGGTGACCTTCAGGAACAGTCCATCTCACAGCCCACCCCGCTCTCATCCCCATTCTGCTTTGCAACAGAAAAAACACATTTGCCTAGAATATCATAGGGGAGAATATTTTAATAAATACCAAGTAGAGAAATATAATTTTCTTAGCAAACAAGATGTCAACTCAACAGTACAAATGTCATATTTACATTCATCTTATTAAGATTTATACCATTTAATTTTGGGCTTTAAGAATTACACTATAAATGGAATATAATTTTCATATAAAAGGGATGGTGTATTTTTAAATCAAGCCTGTAGAAACTCACTCATCAGTGGTTTATGAAACTTGAGTACACTGATGCTTCAGTACTCAATTAATGTCAGGCAATATGGATTTCAATCTGGCTTGAAATATATTTAAACAAATGAAGTAGATACAAATGTTGGCTCTTTGGCCAGCCAGAGCTAAAAATCCATTTTCTACCCCATTTATAATAAGAAGTAATCTGAATGTAATTTATCTAAAGCACAATATGTTTCCCTAATTTTTACATGTAACCATTACTTATAGTTTAAGTAATAGTTATATCCATGGATCTTAGTGCACTTAATTGAAAATGCATGGTATTAAAATGTAAGACTCCATCCTTCAAAAATAAAAGCATTATCCCAAGGAATAATTGAAGTGGGGGAATGGGGGCTGGGAAAAGGCAAAGGAAGGGAACCTTAACAAAAATCCTTAAATGCAGACGTTTCTTCCCCTTTATGTTATATTAGGATGGTGTTTGAATGAAATTAGTCTCTCTCAGCCCCATATTTCAGTTCAGATTACAAAATTCTCTCATCTCATTGTCACATTTTGCGCTGAAGTCAAATCCTTCTGCAGCAGAGTGACATGTCAAGGGTGACAGTGACAAATTGTCACTAAGTAAGGAATAACACATGACAGGGCGTTCGGCCATAATGAGATATATGCATGCCTCGAGAGCGTTTGCAGGCATGAGGCTGAAGGGCGATTGCTCCCAGCACTCATAATGTTGCTAGGTCTCATTAAGTCTTTACATGCACTGGAAAAAATTTCTAGTGATTAAAAAAAAAAAAAAAAAAAAAGATTTATGAATGAGTAAATCATGGCAGCAAGTTTTATTTTTATTCATACTTACCTAGAATTTTGTATGGCTTATAAGGCTGGGGCAAAAAAGGAGAAAGGGTCTTCTACCCCTCTTAATTTTTTTATGCTGCTGTCCGTCATGGCAACATACAAGTTCCATCCCCTCTAAATGAATAGCATCAGTGAAATCTTTGGCCTAATGGACTTGATGGTGTTCCCTGACATGTATTCATTTGTAGCCATAAACTCTACATGGGCAAGGTGTTACTCTTCAAATATATAATGATTTTATTAATGTCCCTTTTTGTTGATGTGGGTTTAGAGGTAATAACAGGGGCATGTCAAAGTTCACAGCAAGGTTTTTAACTTACCCTTTGTGATTTGATTTCTAATTACTTTTTAAACGTAGTACCTCTTAATTAATTATAAGCATAACCACTAAATCCTGACAACACTATCATAACATAGGGACTTTTATGAAGAAGGTCAGGCCTGTGGTTAAAGGGACATAAGAAGTCATATATTCAGCTCAGCCAGTGTCTCTCACCACCAGGGAAGGAAGAAGAGAAGATGTTGTTATGGAGTTTATTGCAGTCCTCATATTATAGATCCGGTTGACTCAGATTCAGGGCAAGATATAGGACAGTTGTTTGTGGAGAGGAAACCTTGAAGTCAGGTAAAGAGAAGTCGGTAGTAGCAAGAGCAGGTTGAGTGACCTTTCCATGCCTCAGTTTCCTTGATTATGAAAGGCTGCCATGAAATTAAATTTCTCCACCATCTGTAGAGCACACCGAGCTTTTGGGGCTAAGAATAGTCCCAATTCAGAGTGCAAAGCTTCTTGGTATTAATTTCAATGTATGAGAAGTTTGTCACTATAAGCAACAGCAGTCAGTGACTTTCTCCCATGCAAGAGAAAAAAACTTTACAATATTTGTCTAAAAGTGAAAGCCAAAGTCTCATCCCGTTCTCCCCTACAATACACGTACTGTTTCATTTTGCTTTAAAAAATGAAGAGGTACCAGCGACACTGTAGTTGCTCATCAGGTGTCCCAATATTTAGGAAACTGCAGTGATATTCTCAGAAGATTTTACCATTGAAGAAAGCTAGCGGGTGATGGTATGTTATATCTTTTGTCTAATCCATGGAGCATTAGGAGCATCTTGTCCTAAACAGAACTCCCTCATCTCTCTGAAAGAGGGAAAGAACTATCATGACACACAGTGAAATGGAAGAAAGGATGGGTGCTTTGGAAGAGAAAGGAAAACAAAGACAGTCCCAAAGTCCAGAAGCTGAGACTGTGTCGCTGTTTGGATGCCTGACACAAGAGCACCTGCTTGTTAAAGCAAACCTTAGTGGCAAATTATTTTATTAGTCACAGCAATACTTAGTATTTCTATAGCATCTGTCATTTAAGAGCTTCATGGACCCTTCACAGAATACACTTTTTCCTTTTTGCTATTAGATATGTGTCTTCATAAGCTACAGGGAAGTTATGGACTCAGCTCAATCCATGGCAGAGCAGATGTAGGGAAAACAGATCCCCCAGATGTAAGGAATTTTTCCAGCATGATATTCTTCTGGATATCCTGAACGTATTTCCCAAATCTCAATCACAAGAATGCACAAAACCAGAACTGATCTTGAAAGACTTTCTGTTTGGATTTGAAATAAAAAAGAATCGGTGGGTGCTACCACATTGCTAGGAATGGGGCAAATCAGAGACACTTTCCATTATAGAAAATAATTAGAGCCTATCAGATGGCCTGAGGCCTTGGATTCAAACCCTTACTCAAGTAAATGACTCCTGCTGAGGTATTTTTCTTTCTGCCAAGGAGAGCAGTTTGTGCCCTTACCTCTCATCCAGCAGGTCCCCAGCCATACATCCCAGCCTCTAAACAGCGGTGCCAATCACCAGCCTCAGCTCTCCCATTCAAACAATAAAGTCACAGGCCTCTTGGATCAGGGAACAACCCCTATGGCTGGAGCTGACAACCTTGGATTCGTCGCTCTCCCGGCAATAAATGAGTTATGCAAGTACATAAATTTCAATTACTCACTGCTTTGGAAAGGGATTTCTGGATTGTATTATCTGCGGTTATATCCTTGGCAGTGGGGCCACCCAGGCATTTTTCAAACAAGAGCGACACCTGGGTTGTGGCATTCACTCGAATGGGCTGGTTTATGCTTGCAACCCTTAACTGTCCCACAGAAATATGTTTCACAGATGGGATGGTCATTGAAACAAACTGGGAAGTGAACACGATGGCAGTTTTATGCATTGGCAACTTGTCTGGTTTAATTTTAGACTTTCTTGATGGCTGTGTTGGCCCTTGACAGCCATGGCCCCCGGATACTGCAGAACAGGATTTTTTTATTTTGGGGATAGTATCATTTATAATTATTATATCATAGCCTACTACAAAGCAACGCGTTTGCTGCTGCTATTTATGGAGAAAAATTATGACAACGAGCCTAATTGTCGATTTGCACCCATGAACTCTAATCTGCTTTAGTATATTGTCGTTGTCGTTTGCATTATGCCTGTCCTGGTGCAACCATACAAGGGGCAGTCCATGTTGAGTGGAACAGAGGATGGAGACATGCCCTAAAGACAGACAGAGACTCCCAAGCTTTAGGGTGTCCTACCCTCCTGACCCAAGCACCGAGCACCCTGAGGAGACAATGCCTTCCTGTGGGTCATGGGGAGCACATCAGCGTCTAGGGATTCTCCAAGTCTCTTGAGAAGTCACATGAACAGTCAAGAGAAACATTGTAAGCAATAGTGGATAGAGGAAACATGCCCAAATTTGTTTATTTGCAGGTCTGGGGTCAGGTCAGCTTGGGCCCAAAAATAAAGTGAAGGCAAGGATCTCCCCAGCTTCAAGAGTGTAGGACCTGGTGGATTCCCAAAGAGAAACATTAACACTGGATGTGGGAGGCGAAGTGCTTGTGGGGATTCAGTCTGCCCACCATCTATCCCAAAAACCAAGAAGACTAATTAAAGCCTCAGGGAGCTAAATGGACTCTAATAAATGAAGCTGTGGTAGCCAGAGAATTTTGAAACCAAGGAGGCTGTGGATCCCTTCTCAAAGGAACGAGCAGAGAGGAAAGTGTGAGGAAAAAAGCAAACTGAAAGGACCACAGGAATGTGCATGGAGGACCTCAAAGTGTGTACAGATTAGCGTATTTTGAATATGTTTTGATACCAAACTATGTTGAACAAATACAGTTTGGTTTTGATTATTGAACATGCTTTATGTTGCCAAGTATAATGGAAGCTTTCTTCCTTTTCAGGTAGGGAATGCAGAGATGGGTCTTAGTTAAGGCAAGCATTATAAACAGTTAAACAAAAAGAAGGTGGGCAAGACCAACATTCTGAAATGAAAATGTTTTGCTTTTGCTGAGTAACTTTAAAACGTGGCTGGAAAATAGATCCTAACATCTTTCCACCTGATGTGATAGTTTTCCATTTTTACAATCTATGATAATTGTATAAAGCTTATACTGAGGTGAGAAAAGGCTCACAGAAATGTTCAACAAGTTCCTAAAGCCTCTTCTCCGAGGAATATTTCTCCAAGTGATACTGCTGCATTCAGTCCATCCCCTTTCCCAGACATTGATACAGCTACCTGGGAGGGGTGGGTAAGGAAAAGGCCAGTCTGCATAGCTGACATTTCCAGGAGATTTACCAGTCTAGAAACTGAAAGTTGAAGTTAAAAAATTTGTTTTGCATAAGAGAGGAGATTGGTGAAATAGAGTGCAGTACATTGTGGATCTCTAAAGAAGAAGCAGGCATGCAAGGCCATGTTATGCCTTGTCCATCACCTGCGCAGTACCTGTCTGCCTGCCAGATCTCACCTGTCACTCTGCCTAGTGTTTGCTAGCTCAGCACTGCAAAGCAGGCAACAAGGGGAGAAAGGAGCATAGCAAAGGACACAGCAGACTAGACAGTGCCACATCTGAGCCTCGAAGTTCAGCAATACTCAGGGAGCTACAGCATTCCTTATGACAGGAGGAAGCCTGCAGGCTTTTTACGACAGTGGTTTCAGCCAGACCGAGTCCAGGGGACAGGAAAAATGGTATGAAGTGACTTTCCCACCACCTCCAGCCAAGCTTAAAAATCTGTTCAAATGGGAATTGAGTCCTGAGCCTTTAGACAGAAACCTCTTTGAGCTGAGAGTAAACCAGAAACAGTTCTAGGGCTGTCTCTTTTTTTAGTTTGGATGTGTTACTAACACAGTATAACGCTACAGTCAGCTACACATCATCCCAACTGTAAAAATTAAAAAGAGCTGTTGAATGTCAAGTGATGAAGCACTAAGTGTCACAACTTCAAAAGTCCTGTTTTTCTGGCAATATTTACTTATTCACATGACACATTAACATATGTAATAAGTACATAAAAGAACAAATGTCATATGGAGAAGTCAATGTGTACCCATAATACAGTGAACAGTATTAGAAAAACCTAAGATTCTTTTAATTTCTTGACTCGTATACCTGAAACACAGTCCCTATGCTTTACTAGTGTTTTTTTCTTCTGTGACTGTATAGCACCTTGCACAGTCACGGTTCATGACTATTGCTCCTCTTTTCTGCCTCAACACACCTAACAGAGAAAAGTTTCCTTTTCCCTGAATTTCTTCTAGAGGAGATTATTAAAAAAATGAGATAGAGCTATAAAGAAGAGCTGTTCTCTAGGAAGTTATTTTGAGCATCTTTAGCTCTAACTTTGCCAGCAAAGGCTCATCCCATCAGTCCTTAACTCATATAAGCAGTGCACGTTATTAAGCCATGAGGCTGCCACAGGATTATTGTGTAAGATTATGACCAGATCTTGAAAGTTCGTTTTGTCTCAGCTTTTCAATTGGCATACGCTTAACTGCTTTGCTTGCTTCCAAATTATGTCTAATGTCCATTGCATGTGTCATATGGCAAACATCAGCCAGTTCTGTGAAAGCTGTTTCTAAACATGTTTGGTTAGATTTTTTTTTAAGGCAAGTTCATTTCCTCTGCCAAATTTAAAGAATAGACAGCCTGACATGTATGCAGCATTTCAGCTTCACGGTCAATGGTCTTCATTCATTATTTGGGTGTGAAAATAAAGTGTAAGAAATGAAATGCTGCTACAGCCTTCCCTACATCTGATACTAGTAATCGGTTGCTCCAATGAGAATATTATGGATTTGGTACATATGCAAAGAAAATAGAAACACAAAGGCGAATGATGAAAATGTATGAGCCAGATACAAAAAAAAATTGCATTATATTTTAGGCTGGTACATCCTAGACCTAAACTCTTTTCTTCTCCAAAAGAATTAAGATTGTACTGATACTCAGCTACTAAGTTAGAACAGATACATGTTGCCATTTTAGACTTCTAAAGCGTGTGGAGATCTGTGGCTAAATAAATCTCCCAATTTTTAAACTAGCAGAACAGTAGCAGAGATGCTGACTATGTGCTATTCATTATATAAACTAATACATTTGACAGCTGAACTGAGACTCTCACTGTTACCTTCAAACTTGAACTTCGACTTGACCTAATCCCATATCAAATGATAACAGCTTACCATCTGTCCTTGGTCAGCCCAATGGAAGACTTCAAAGGATAGATTTAATAGCATATAGTTTGGCCTTGACATACAGACTGTATCTGTTCTTACTTAAAGAACAATAAAACCTTGTATTTCATTTCTTTTTTTTTTTTCTTTTTTTTTTTAACAGATGGAGGGCTGGTGTCTTATTCCATTCTGTCACCCCATCTGGACGCCTTAAATGTGATACTAAGGGAAGCATGGGGTAAGCCCACCAAAAGCTCAGTTCAAGTTGAGATACAGTGAGAAAGGAAAGAAAATAGACTGATACCTATTTTGCGTCATGGCAAATTAAAGGCATTTAAGGCTGCCATAGGGGAATGTGGAGAAGAAATCAGCACTGACTTCTGAAATAACGATGGCAGAACATAACAATGCAGCATTGGAGTGCCCTGCAAGCTCTCAAAGAAGTACAGATGCTTCATCAGTGACACCTAATTGAAAATAAACATTTTTGTCACTCAGTTTATGTGGCACTTTGCAAAGCAGCAAACCGCAAGTCTAAACATCACAGGAATCACTTTCTGCTTACTGTTCCTCCTGAGATCTCACCTGGCTGAGATTATTACCACAGGAAAACCTTCTTTGGGGAAATCACAGAATGTGTTTTACTCTCACTGCAAAATTAACTATTTAGCTGTTTTCTGAATGAGCTCTTCGTTATAATCAAGAGTTCAAAAGTTTTTTTGTGAAACACCCCAATGCCTTAATACAGCAATGGCATTTTTTTAACTCAGAGTAGTAGATTCAGTTAACATTTTTAAGGGATGAAGGACCATTAAAATCATTTAGTTTGAGCTACTATCAGTAGCATAGCACAGAGCAAAGGATTGAACCCAGTAATTCCTAAAGGAGAATATATTTTCCTTGCTGTGAAAATGTCGTAGAGTAGTAGTATGATTACAACAAATATCGTACCAGTGCATGCTGACTCCTTTGTCTGCAAATGCTCTGCAGAGACAACTAAGGATGAGGTCTTCTCTTTTCACATCTCTGAAGAAACTAGCATATTCAGCAGTGGTATAAAATAATAAATAGCAAATGGGCTTATTTTTAGTGGTCATTCAGAGTTTACTCTAGTCATTTACACATGTGGACTTCAAAGTTCCCTTGCATTGCAAAACAGTGAAGCAAAACCTTATCAATGGTGGGTGCTTTCATGTTAAGGTGATGCTCCTGATCCTATAAGCAACAGCTTCAGTCCCCAGTTACCTTTAACCTAACACTTTCAAGCGAGTGAGTCCTGACATTAAGAAACTTGGGGGAAGAAACGAAGGATGGTAGGATAACACAAAGGCAAATGATTAATGAATATTAGGAATTTATCCCTATCACTTCCTGGCATCTGTACCCCTCTGTAGACATGAAAAAGCAATGTAATTCCCCTCCCTCCTAGCAAAGGATGTTGGATCAGTCACCATGGACAAAAATGCATCCTAATGTTGTCATGTCAATCAAAGCTTTGACAGACAATGCCAAGTCCAGTGACCAAAGCTTTGTAAAAGTATGAACAGTTTTCTGCTCAATGAATCTCTGCATAGACCCCTCTAATCATATTTGAGAATATTATTTACCAGGTGAACCAAAATAAAAGAAGAAAGGGAAAAAAATCAAATTCATCCAGACCAAATATATTTTTGTGGGTTTTGTGCCAAAGATAAAACCCCTGCATTTTGCTTGGATTGAAACAAATAATTTTGGTAACTTTTTTTAAAATAAAAAACCAGAGAAAACGCATGTCTAAATTGTTACAAAACTGCTGATGCCAACTTTCCCCGTGTTCACCTCTGACTTTTATTCACAAATTGCAATGCTTAGGTAGATCACTTGGAACGGAACAGCCCTGTTTTCAGTCTCCCAGGACAGCACCCCAGCCCTGAAACAATAAAGCTATCTGAGGTATGAATCTCTCCTATTGACACTGTTCCACTTTGGGAAATAAGCATTTCCTAGATCAAAGACTGAAACTTGAGTGGATATCTTAAACACAAGACTGCATAATTACTTTATATAAAATATATCTAGCTTGAAAGCTCCAATGTAATCTCAGCTTCAAAATGCACTCTGGTTGGGGAGTTATGTACTCTTCTGACACACAGGAAGGGCTTGATTTAAATCCCTGTCGTCAGTTCCTCTGTGAGAGACTGCAGGACAGCGCTTCCATGGAGAGCAGCTCCGAGGAGCCAATTTTTCAGGAAATAATAAATGAACATGCATCTGCGTATGTGCTGCAACTTCTGTGCAGCCGAGAACAGGGAAAGGAGGATTTGAATGTGAAAATGTCTGTCCTCTACCAGTACCTCGGGCATTCAGCATGAGGCAGGCCAGCCGGCATGTAAACAGCCAAATCCCCAACCCCCGCCTGAACCATGAGGGAATGGCACCTGCCAGTCTCACAAAGTGGAAACCTTCAGAAATGTTTGTTCGGTGGTAAGGGGTGTTTCTACCTCGTTTCCTCTAATGGACGTTTCTCCGGTTCACTAGCATGCCTTTACTGATGTTCTTGTGGAGGTGACCAAAGCAGCCCGTCTGCTTTGAGATAAACCCTGCAATGATGCTGGGGTCAGCACTAACTGGGGGAAAAGAAGCATTTTAAAGCCCTCTAGCAAAGATCTCGGTAGGTCTCGAAGACTCAGTTTGCAGCTTTTCCAAAGGACTCAGGCTGGGGGATCCATTTGAAGGCTCCAATAAGGTAGCAAACCTGCTTTCTTAACAATCTGTCCTTTCTCATCTGCAGAAGGAAAGCAAGTCAAGTGTGTCCTTATACACTACTTTAGTAAAATGGATGTGCAGTACACACTTCATTACAGCCGCCGTGGGGATTAAAAGTAACTTGAGCAAATGGCCCCAACTCCTTGTAATTATCTTTTGAAGACACTTGAAGACAAAAGAAAAAAAAAACAAACTAGCTCAAGGACAGCAGAGTTTGCTGAGGGACCGGTGAGCAGCTAACACAAGCCATGGGCTCAGCGGTTCCCCCCATGAGCCTGGCTCTCCTGCACAGTGTCCCGGGCCGGTGGCAGGGGAGGTGGGGCACATGAGCCAGGGAGTGTGCAGAGCTCCTCAGAGAAGAAGGAGCCCTTCCATGGATGTCTGCAGGACAAGGCTGAAAGGCAACCGGCTTTGCGTCTGAGCAATGCTGCCCTCCGATGGCATGTCGCTCAGCCCACTCGCTTCTCTGCTGACACCCCTTGGTCTCAAATGCTTCAACAGGCCCCTAACCCCACCAAAAAGGCAAAAGGAGAGGGTACATGAGGATCAATTGGTTACTCTTTCTGGCTTGGGGCCTCTGAAACGTATTCCCAGATGGCTGATCCAGCTGGCAGAACCCCATACTCTGTCCAGGCCCTTGTACCGGGCCACAGCCCTTCCCAGCCTTCAGGTCCTGTTTCCCTCTGAAGTCTCTTGGCTGTGGAGCTCATTCCCCTGTTAACCCTTTCAGAGGTATTGCAACAGAGAAGCAAGAAGCTGAGAAGTTTAACTGAGAGCACAAATATTCTTTTAAAAACAAGCCTTCAAATCATGACAAGTACAGGTCTGTAAGAAGCTCCTGACTAGAGTCATGTGCTCCCTTACCATGCCGTGCGGGGGGACGGCAACCCAGCCTGGGTCCTTAGGCCAACCCAGGACTGAGTCTTCTTCCTTCTGACAGAAGAGTAAGACCTGTCTTGCATAAAGATTATTTTTCTTTTGAAAAGAGTTTCTAGCTCCTTTATTACCTACTTACTAGCAGCAAAGTTCCTCTTTGTTGCCACAAAGTGGCTGCAAGCGGCTGTGGAGTTTTCTCTGCAGACCCTGCTCAGGGCACATCTCTACAGCTTTGTGTGGACTCTCTTCAACACAACCACTCATCCCTGATGGCCCTCTTTGGGGTTTTCTCAGCTTACTAAAACATCTTTCTATTACACTAGCAGTCTCCACTCGAGTCAGTCAAGGCCTGTGTTTATTGGTGGGACCTGGCTTTAAGTCCTGAATACATGTGAAGATTTGTTAAATAAACACACCACTTGTCTGAAATGTGGCACAGAAGACTAAAAGGTCCGTGAGTAGTTCAGCAACAACAGAGGCACCCATGTCTGAAACTTTATGTGGACAAAGGCCCACAGCTACATTTTTTTTCCAGTCACAAGTGGTGTTCCCCAGGGCTCAGTTTTGGGGCCAGCCTTGTTTAACTTCTTTGTCAATGATCTGGATGAGGGGATCGAGTGCACCCTCAGCAAGTCTGCAGATGACACCAAGTTGGGCAGGAGTGTCAATCTGCTCGAGGGAAGGAAGGCCCTGCAGAGGGATCTGGATAGGCTGGATCGACGGGCCGAGGCCAATGGTATGAGGTTTAACAAGGCCAAGTGCCGGGTCCTGCACTTTGGTCACAACAACCCCATGCAACACTACAGGCTTGGAGAAGAGTGGCTGGAAAGCTGCCCAGCAGAAAAGGACCTGGGGGTGCTGGTCAACAGCCGGCTGAACATGAGCAGGCAGTGTGCCCAGGTGGCCAAGAAGGCCAACGGCACCCTGGCTTGCATCAGGAATAGTGTGACCAGCAGGAGTAGGGAAGTGATCGTGCCCCTGTACTCGGCACTGGTGAGGCCGCACCTCGAGTACGGTGTTCAGTTTTGGGCCCCTCACTACAAGAAGAACATTGAGGTGCTGGAGCGTGTCCAGAGAAGGGCAACGAGGCTGGTGAACGGTCTGGAGAACAAGTCTTATGAGGAGCGGCTAAGGGAACTGGGCTTGTTTAGTTTGGAGACGAGGAGGCTGAGGGGAGACCTTATCGCTCTCTACAACTACCTGAAAGGAGGTTGTAACGAGGTGGGAGTCGGTCTCTTCTCCCAAGCAACTAGCGATAGGACAAGAGGAAATGGCTTCAAGTTGCATCAGGGGAGGTTTAGATTGGATATCAGGAAAAATTGTTTTACCAAAAGAGTGGTTAAACTTTGGAACAGGCCGCCCAGAGAGGTGGTGGAGTCATCATCCCTGGAGGCGTTCAAAAAAGGTGTAGACGTGGCACTCCAGTGCCTGGTTTAGGAGGCATGGTGGTGTTGGTTCATGGTTGGACTTGATGATCTTAGAGGTCTTTTTCAACCTTAATGATTCTATGATTCTATGATTTTTGTGAATGCTTTTTGTGGAGAAGGAGGCTTGAATGGGTACACCTCATGGGTTTATAAGGATCTGCAGAATATAAATGTATAAGGGAAAAGAAATTATAAATTGAAGAGATTTAGCATGGCAGGAGAAAATGGCAATCCATGGACTCTGCTCAGATCCAGTTGGTGCCCTGGGTGATAACTGCATATTTTGTGCACTTAGAGAAGTTGATTGCATAGGGCACTCAGATACATGGAGCCACTTTTAGCTAACAGGGGATACTCTTCTGCCTGCCCCTCAAATCCCCAAATACCTGTGAAATCACTTTTCCAGCACAGAAATAGGTCTGTCTTAAGCCATGCCAGCCCACTTTCCAAATTCTCTGTGGTCAGAGCTCTGCAAACCTGTAGCTTTTATGTAATAAAAAAGTAACTGACTTTGTATTTACCACGTGCCTTCTCAGATGCTTCTCAAATCTGGATTGTTTCCAGTGTACATATATAGTTTATATATATTTTATATATGTTTATAACTTTATAAAGTTTTAAAAGCTTTGGCAGTCTCTCAGCCAGAGCTGTAGGTCTAGTGTGTGTTTATGGGGCCTGAGCTGAGTATCAAAATACTGGGAAGTTTCAAGCGCCTTTATGGACTTGCAGGTGGAGCTAAGCAGAAGCTGTAACCCAAGTGAAGAGGATTTCTTCTGCATGTAAAAACCCAAAGTTTTCCTACGATGACAAATTCCTTACTGAGCCTCACTGTAATCACTTAAATCACCAGATCTCAGGCAATGCACTCCTCCCAGGGACCTGCGGAGCCCCACAGCTGTCTGAATGGACACACAGGCTGTCATCTCTCAGTGCCACCCTAGGTCTTACAACCCCCCTGGCCCCTCTGCAGCTCACACTGCTTTGCACATGACAACAAGCCTGACCTTCAGGCCTGGCCCACCCTCCAGCCTGCGTCATGTGCCATGGTCATGGTCTTCCTTTGTCAGACAGGAGGGCCCTCTGCATGACTTAACCCGGGCCTGAATCATGGCAGACCCCACTGGGGAGGGGGAGAAGGGAGCATCAGCAAGTGCCCATCTACTCTTGGATGCAGAATTTATCTTTAGTCTCAGGCTTTGGTCCCACATCCCAAGCCCAAACTTCCCTCGGGTCCTCCTCAGTGGGTCCTCCTGCTCCCACCCTTGCTCTGTCCTCGAGCAAAGCCATACACAGTGATACACTCCACTCAGTTGAATACCTGGCAATTGGATCTTAGAAGTCCATTTCTGAAAAAAACTCACCTTGCATGATTGTACTTTAGACCCTATATGGGCTACCACATATGGTAATATTGTGGCTCTACTGGTTCTACCACCCCACTATGACATGCACTTGAAACCTGATAAATAGCTTTTGATGGTAGGCCGTAGCTGGCTTCAAGCAGGCAATCCAACAAGCAGTGGAGATTTTGCATATAAAGCTATTAAAACCCAAGATAACATGAAGGGTCAACTTCTTTCCGCGCTGCTATAGCAAGCAGTAAGAAAATAAAGACAGAACATGTTTCCTTAATGAGCTAATTACACTTAATACAAAAGAGCGTGGGATGTCTACTCAGAGAGGCTGTATTCAACACTGATGGATCTAGGAATGCTGGACACTGTAGTTTGCATTCCTTACAATACCTGAGCATCTGTTTCAAACCATTTCCTGACAATCTAATTTCCCCCTTGAAATTTCAGAAGATGTAGGCACCAGTTTTGTCTCCCCTCACTACCCTCAGAAAGTGAAGCACAGCTATTTTTACTAGCATTACAAAACACCTTCCATTTAAGCCAAACCTATATAAAAAACAGAAGACTTTTACTACTTTTATACATTATGCTGAGCATTGTTATTTCCCTTTTTGAGAAAACACCCTTTATGAATATATAGTTAGAATTCATCCCACAAGCTGATGAACTGATTGCAATTATAGAATTACTAGAAAACTGACAAATTGTAAATAATTATTGCAAAAGGTAAACATACCTAGTCTTTTACTAATGATGTACTAGCAGCTTCCTATAAAATAATAGCTATCATTTTGAAAAGACCAGATCCTCAAAATACAAAGAAAATACATACCAGTTCAATGTTCCTACTTGTATGAAGTGGAAGGTTTCAGGAACGTAATGGGAGAGATTGTGCTAATTGTTGCAAGTAATTAAACAATCAGAATTTGCTTTTGCATAGGGTTCTTTGTCTATAAAGTGCAAAGAACTTCTCAGAAGCAGGCTATGAGTTTTCCACGTTTCTTAAAGAGAGGTAAGAAAGGCTCCAAAACGAATCCAGTCTCAGCAACAGAGCCAGACACTGAACCCAGCAGCATGCTGACTCCCAGCACCCTGCTGTAAGCATTAGGAAGTTTCCCTCAGATAAAGAGGCAGAAATGTGCTAACTTCTGCCCTCCATAACACCAGCAGAGTCCTCGCGTTATAGTTAAGGTGACGACACAACCTAGTCAGTCAACCATCTCGTGTCCACTAAGGTAATTGTATTTTACCTGTTAAAGGGCTTTGGGAAATTGGCAGTTACATGAATGCTTGGTTGGTGCACCACATACATTTGCCATCTTAAGGTGATTAATTTAATTCCCAGCCCAGGAGAGGCCAGATGATGAGTTCAGTGCAACCCCTGGTATTTAAAAGCAACTGACCGAGAGAAATAAGTGAGGACATACCCACACTACTCTTCACTTGTGACAGATAGAGAAAGGAGTTTAGAGAAGAACCTGTATAACTTCCACTACAGATAGCTCCTTAGATTTGACTGAGTGGGCTGAGGCTGTTTTACTCCACAAGGCCTCCATAGGACATTAACATTGTACCTAAATAATTTAGCTGGACAGTGAATCAAGAACAAATGCTTTTCAGGACTTGTATGAAGGACCAGGAGAGGAAGTGGCACCTGCTGGCTGGGGATTTTATATGCAATTTAGCACCTGACTTAGCATGTGATGCTGAGCAAGCTGAACAGTGTTTCTGGTCCCCTGGTTCCCTGTCTTTGAAAGGAAGAGGGTACCTAGTTCCTAGATATGAGCTCCTCCTACTGAGGCTGGAAGGCTCAATGTTTGTAGAATAGCTTGGGTTCTTGGGAAGAAAAATGTCCGAAATCATTATTGATCCCAAATGTTTTGTATACTCTGTTGCTGCACTCAATAAAACAATCAAATATAGAACACGTTTCTGCAAAGCCAGCATATAGAAAATTCTCTATTGTCTCTTTCTACTTTATCAAGCAGCCCATGGAAATCTTTAGAGTCCCTAGTCAATACTATTTAAAACATCAAGACTGATTTTACACTCCACATTCTTTGTAATTTCTTTCTATCAAACAGGTAGTATACTTGTGGGAAGAATGCCTTCCCTTCTTAATTACAACACACAAAGCTTCAGACATGCACATTTCAGGTGAAGGCCTAAAATTTTGAAGGCTCTCATTATCCTTGCAACACAAAGAGACTTTCCTGGGGACCACTGCTTTTGCGTGAAAGGATGTGTATTTTGTTTCCTTTCAATGTTACAGTGAAAGCTAATGTCATGACCACCTCATAGACTTACTGGTAATCCTTTTCATGAACAATCGAATCCACCTATTGTATAAGCGTTGCTTTATTGTAATACAAGAACCCATACAGGGTGGCCTAGGAGCAAACTGGTTCCAACTTGTCCCTTCCAATCATTCAGCTTCCACTGCTTGTCTCTTGGAGTCATAGAGCTAGCACGTGCATCTTGACAGCCCTGGAAATTATTCTAAATCAGTTCATCGTATTCCAACCCAACACTTCTTCTGATTACAAAGTTAACAGCTTGAAATGGACATTCTAGAATTAACCCTGTGACCTGCTTAATTGGTGACAAGAAGAGCAGCAAAGTGTGGTGCAAGTGCCAGGCTGAGAGTGACAACACCTAGTGATGCTTGAGGCTCCACTACTAGAAGCAATGCTAGAAGATGAAGGTAATTGTAGGTTTTTCATTTCTCCTTTTGGCCTGCAAAAGTTTGCTTTCCATAATTGACTTTCACGTGCTACTTATTATGTGTATTTCTCAATAGGAAATATCAGTGATGAGGCACAATGATGCAGCTTGATCAGATACTTGGCTAATTTCCCGCTGTCTGAAGGCAGAAGGGAATTTCTGAGAGTATAGGACTCTTAGGACAGGACAGGTATTCAGAGCTGCCCAACAACTACTTTTGGCCAGTGACTGAATGTTTTACATCCAGCCCTGTAACAGATGACATTAAAGTGTTAAAGGCCAGGGAAAAAGAATTATTTCTTACATAAAAAGGAGCTTTAAAATTTCCTTCTGAAAACAAATGAACAAAAAACCCCAACCCCTGTTTTAACAAAAGGGTTGTACACTCAGCAGGTTTAGCTAGCTCACTGCAGGCTCGAATGAGCAACATTACCGGTACAGCAAAGGGGACAGAAATGCATAACTACGGAGCAGCAAAAGGAAACAGGACTGTGCTACCTACCCCATGTACCCATTAGATTGGCTTAGTTGTAATGTGAATCTGCTCTCTGACTGATATCCAGTCTATCTATAGAAACGTGTGAGACAGGAATCAACCGAATGAGTCTCATTCTCCAAGTATAAGACTTGACAGGTCTGAATGTGGATTTTAAATGCCTGAACAAGGAAGGAAAGAGATTCTGGTGATGAAAACTTTTCGCAGAACAAAAAAATTCCAACCTGAAACCACACCGTGTAAAGCATTAAGGACATCTTTTTATCTTTGGAAATTATTTTACAGTTAACTGAATAACAACTCTGAAAATAAAACCTCTTTTTATTCTCTCTCCTTGGATTTGCAATGGGAAGGATTTAAAGAGCTGTATTTGATCCATTAGGTTGAGGAACTCACAGTACTGTACATTGTTTTAGTGTGCTAAATTTAGTTGACTTCTGTCTCTTTCAATTACCCTTCTAAAAAGGACAGGTGAAAAATAATGTCTCTCTTTATATCATTTGGTTTGCTGTTGATTAATTCTTCTCTTCTAGTGCTTGCTTATGTTTTGTAGGGTAGAGAGGACAGAACAGCTTAAGGGGGGAAAAGCCTTAATAAAAAGTTCTTTTTCTGAGTTTGAGCTTGTAAAGTCTTCCCTTTCATATTTATATCTCATCAATAAAATGTCAGGATTGTCAATAAGAACACAAAAGTCAGACGGAGGATGGACTGAATCTTAACTTTGGAAAAATAGGCCAACTGTAAGAAATCCTGAACATAAAAAAAAATTTCTACACATGCTATCCTCATTGTTAATGTGAAGTAAAACTAAATACAAGTTTTACATAATTAATCCACTGGCTTGTCCATTTTTGTCACAGCAAAGAACTGTAAAGGAATAGCATGCCCTAATTCTTAAAAGAACTGTTCTCTGCATCAGAGGTACTCTTAGACATTTCAGAAATAGTTCAATTCCATTTGGTATCATTTATGTGTATGCCCTCTGTAAGCTATGTGCAACTCTTAACACCCCTCAACCTCTCAAAAGGAGGTAGAAAGTAGGCATGAATTCTGGGGTAGGTCTTGAACTCAGCTTCTTCTTTGCAAAGGATACAACAGTGACAGGCAAAGGGTTTCTGACTGTGATGTCCTCCAACCATCAAATGGTAATCAAATACTTTGATGAGGAGGAAGCAAAAAGATGAATGTATTTTAGTGATCTGTTTAAATTTCTAAAATAGTAATTGCTGAACTTGACTCCTCTCAAAAACCTTGTTCTGAAAACAGAAAGAAGCAGCAATGATTTGCCCTGAGTTTCTGCAGAGTCTGAATGATCAAAGATACATAGAAGTTTTATTCCCCCACCTTGTTTCAGTGCTCAGACTGGACTGATACTCCACAAAGAAAAAAAAAAAAAAAAAAAAGAGGCTTCTGGAGAGGAAGGAAGTGCTCCATTCAGAAATTCACTAATTCTTTCCAATCTTCCTGCTGGAAACATTAGAAAAGTCTACCTTACTACATTTGATAGTGCTTCATTAATTATCAGGTTTAATCTACCACTAAAATCTAATGCAGAAAATTTGGCAGTGAACATGTATGTTTCATTGATTCTTCCAGAGAAACATGAAGCAAGAAATCCAGATCCTGTAATAAGACCTGGAAGAACTTATGACAGGATTGAAAAACTTCCTAGTGCATCCTACAACGGTGCTGGTGACAGTAAATTGGGTAGTAGACTAGTATCAAAGGCAGAGGTGATGATTAGCAAGCCTACACAGAATTGTTGGGAGTTGTGCCTTCCTGGAGACAGGTGTCTGTGGAGCAGATATCCTAAAATCCCTCTTTTCCATCCACCCACCAGATTTTCCCTACCCTTTCTCTTGATGAATGCTTTCTTCAGACATTGGGATGTCACCAGGAACTGGGGAAGAACAGATGACATCTACACCATAGCTGGTAGAAACATAAGTAACTGGCAATGCCCGTAAATTCTGCTATATGGTATGTAGGTATGCAAGTCTGATAGTCTTTTGTGGGCTGATGGCTTACATAACTTGCCAGAAGATCATCTACTAGAAACGTGTCACTGCTTGTGATACAACGGCAGGTGTGTTCTTGCCCATAACTGGAATGCACCTATTAGGGCAGAGTTTGAAATTTACCAGTTCAGACAAAGATATCTTCTTCAGGTCATGACGAAGACAACAAAAGAGTGGAAATATCTTAGTAGACAGTCATTTTTTTCTTTATGAACAATCTATTTAATGAATGTTGTTTCTTAGTTAAAGCTCCACTTTATGAACAGGCAGTCATTCTTAAGACAGTGAATGATGCAAATCCCTTTGCCACCAGAGATGCAGATCCCTGTTTGGCTGATGTTCTACTAGACTGATCAACTGTTGGGCACAAAATATCCCCTGGCACTTCTCTAAAGAAGTCTTGCAGTTTGAAATAAAACTTGCAGTTTTAAGAAGTTGGACACTCTCCATTGTTTGCTGCTGACCTACATGGGCTATCCATGCATTCAAGCAAGTTTCCACAGTAAACAAGCTCTCAGCAGAATGTGACATGATATACAAAAATCTTTGTCCATCTTCCAATCTAGATACTTGAGAACTCATGAGATAATTAGGGGCTTATAATCTATGCTGTCTCTCCCTTGGGGACCATTAATACATTAAGAAACTCAAACACTCCCAAGAAACCATAGCAGGACAATATATATATACACAGAAAACTATCATGCCTACGAAGTAAAGGAATTCTCTGGTGGTTGAACATCATACATCTGAATAAAATTGTTTTCCAGAAGAAATCACTTCTTTAGTACAATTTTTTCATTCCCAGTTTGATGGTCTTTCAGAAAAACTAATAGGATTGTGGAAGGCAACACCATGGTGTGGAAACACAGTTAACTGTAGGCTTCTCTGACGAGTCTTCAGATGTGTCTGTGGGGGAGAAGTAGAGTGAAAACGGATGGAAGGGAAAAAATAATGTCTGTAGATCCTGTAAAGAACTGAGGAGGTGCTACGGTGGAAGGGACGAATAAAAGGAGAGAAATCAGGGGCGAGTGGAGAGCAAACCCTTCTCCACTACTTGTGTCCCCTTGAAGGCTCCCTGTAATATCACAACCCCTGCCAAGCTGTGAAACCCAGCTGACCCACAGTGATCTAGCGGGTCCCCCCAGTACCCATGCAGGACTCACACGTCTGGTCCCAGGGCTTTGAACGTTGCATGCATGGCTCTGATTAGAACAGTGCATCAAATAGCCATTAAAGTTGTCTGCACTTAAAGAGGGAAGAAATCAGATTGAATAGGCCTGAAAGAGACAGATGAAGGAAAGAGCCAAAGTGGATGGCTCTGCTTGGCTTTTTCCAGGCAGGTGTGATGAAGGGGAAGCAGGAAGGCAACCACTGTTGTAGGAAAGGCCCACACCTTGAATCTTCAACCCTAGGCAAGAAGCAGAGAGCCTGTCCAGAACAGCAATCCCATTTCCTCAGCTATAAGCACAACAGTCTGTTGTGCCCTGGCTTGCTCCAATGCCTGCCAGTGCCTCAGGTCTGCTCTGGCTCTCCTCATGTTCAGTGCTCCTCAGGGCAACATAAATGTCAATAAGGCTAATAATTAGCCTAATGAGGCTAAATAATTAGTCTAATGAAGCTAAACTACTTGTTGGAATAACCCAAAAATTCCCTTGGAAGGCAGAAGGAAGAAGCATATTGACGTGAAGTAAGCAAAGTAACTAATAAAAGAAAATTCATTTTACCATAGGAACTCAATATCTCACATTCTAGTACACCAGGTGCTATGCAGATGGGTAAGAAGACAACAACCTCTTGAAAGAGCTTAAATCAAAGCCAACATGCAAAAAATGTGAAGAACACAGCAAAAACACAAACACATTTCAATACACTTGTTCCTCACTCCTGCAGTTCCTCATTACCTCTATCACAGTACCCTTAGTTAATCAAGGAATGTCAAGTTCAAGCATAAGTTCTGTGGGTTAGCTTAACAGTTATTGTGTTGCAGCATGTAATTTCACTTATGAATTACTCATTCCTTGTTAGGGCCTCTCTTGCGATTTTGCTTCTATCACTACTCTTGAAGGATAATTCAGCAGCGTGCTAAACAGCTGAAAAACCCATTTTCTTTTCTTGCAGGCAAGGAGTACATTTTTAGAGGAACATAAACTTGATTTTCAGAGATACTGGATACCTGCAGCTCTTGCTGGCTTCAAATGATATTTTGAGCACTACCACCTCAGAAAAATCAGGCTTTCCATTTAAACAACTGGAATTCACCCCCAAAACAGAATAGTTTCCACGCAGAGAAAAAAGTATTCTAGCCAGATTTAGAGAAAACCTTGTGCTGCTCTTATACCAGAAATGGATGACGAGTTTCAAAATTGTTTTTAGGAGGGCTTTGACTTGAGGAAGGGAAACAAGCAATCAGTGAGATAACTCACTGCCACGCATGGAACCAGCTCATGTATGAAGACAACAGAGGCATAAAATGTTGCCAGTCTCTAAAGTGGTATGTCAAGTGACAGCTGGTCTGGATAAGAGATGAGTTTTAAATTCCACCTCCTTCCAGGTTTGACAACACTGATTAAAAAAAAAAAAAACAAAGCATATAAATTACTGGTGATCAGCTCTGTCAGTGACAGAAGGAACTAGTTGTTAGACCATGTCCAGATATTTTCAGCACCATATTGTCTTCTAAATACGGTGCTGTTTACTGCATACCTTCAGCTATGGCTATCGCCAGGCATTATTAGAAGTGAATCAGGGATTGCACATTTGCTAGCGCAGATCCACCCTCGCCATTCCAAAGGAAACAGCATAATGAGAGATTAGTGAGAATGTAAGAATAAAGGCTTTTTTATTTTTCATAGATATATCTGTTTTCAGAAAGGAATTGAGTTTATTAGTAAAACTATTTTTGTTCAGGATTAGCAGCAGATAAACAAAATTAGCTGGAGGGTTACTTACTTTCAAGTAGATCCAGTGTTCCACTCCTCTCCTGGCAGAAAGGGAAAGTACCTTCAGGTTTTCAAGGCACAGATCGTGTATTTCGTGTGGTATGAAGTAATTTCTTTTAACATTCAGCTGTGCAATTCACCAATTCCCAGAACTGCATGTTATAGTTTGCATTCTGAACAAAGCTAAGTACCTTCCCTTCCAGGGCTCTTTTGTCTTCTAAATGCATCCTCCTTGGTTGTATTTCATGTTATTGTGTTCTCACTGCTTCTGTATAAATGAACATATTAATCCTTAATTTTCTAGGTTTCTTGCTCCATTTGCCAAGGAAGCATTTTTCTTCTCTCAGAAGCTGCAGATGCAGATTACCACTGTGCCAGCTTCTTCTTGTCTGGAGTGGTCTGGCAAAAAGAATTAGTTCAGAAAGTTCATAAAAATATATATTTTCTTTTCACTTCTACTGTACTTCACAGCTGTCTCGTGTTCTCATCAGTTTTCTTTCAAGTATACTTATGAAAAACCCATCACAGCAGCTAAGGTCTGCAGGGTTAGAAAGCTGACCTTCCAAGACAAAGGGTAGAAATACAGGAGGCAATCTTTCTCCCATCAAATGACAGTTCCTCCACAACTCTTTTACCCTTTGCGGTATCCCTGAGAAAATGCAAAACCTCGATTTTGGCTTGTTGCAGCATTCACAATGGTGAAAAAAACCACTGTCAGGATTCACTTGTCAGCAGCTTAGGCAGTTGTGGAACTTGAGGTCCATTTGAAAATACTTCACGTATTTGTATGCAGTAGACCTAAATGCAAGGGAATTAAAAACCATGTTTAAAGTCTGGTATGGAAGCACTACATGGGCAGGATATGCTCCAGTCTGAAAGAAGATAGGTTTTGGTTGGGATAAGATGAAACACAGACCACTAGAAAGAAATACAAGTGCAATACTGCTGGTGATTTCATGTTTAAAAACATGGCGTGTCAGTGAAAAGACTAGAAAACTAGCCTGTAGAATCCAATTAGAGCTGTTGCATTTTTATGAGCTGTCTGGCTTACTCTACATCCAGGCAAAACTCAGTTCACAGAAACAGTATATTCCCTTTTCTATATATAGCTTCAGGAAAAAAGGGGAAAAAAAACCCCAAAACTGTTGCTTTAGAGGTATCCTCCACAGAGATGGAGAAAGAAGGCCTAAACTAGAAGCAAAGAATTCTTGGAATCACCTGTCTAAATCTTCAGCTGCTCAATCTTGAAAATATCAGGGAAGAAAACCAAAATGCATGTGAGTTAGCATGTAGTTGCGTAGAGCTATCCATGAGATCCCAACTAGGACTCTAGGAATTTCCAAAGAAGTTGATCCCACCACATCTGCTTTCTCCCTGCCTGTGAGTAAGGACACCATGAAAATCAGTCCTCAGACAGATAAAACAGATTCCTTCTCCCTTTGAGTACTGCATCGTTGCAAAACGCCCAGCACCCCCAAAACAGCATGGGAGATGAAGGAATTGGCACTTATTGCCACAGAGCTTTTCCAATCAGTTTGATGTTGCAGTGCAGCTACAAACAACGGGATCCAACTCATGTTCAATGAGCACAAGCTCTACGTCTCATTTAACAATGGAACTGGTGCAGTATGGAAACTCTAATTTAGATGTCCCACTATATATGCTGGTAAAAGCATATGTATACTGGTTATTCGGACATAATCTGGGGTTTGGTTTTGCCTCACACCTTCTACAATGAAGCTCCTGATACTTATCTATCATCACCCATACAGGGCACTGCAAACCATCCTTGAAAAAACTTATCAGCAACTGGTAGACTCTCTATTAAAACTGTAGCGGTATTAATATCTGATGTCTTCACAACAGTAAAGATATCTTTTTTAAAAGCAGAGAAGTCTGAGAAAGATATTTTTGGTCACAGAATGATCCAAAGGCTGTTAATCTACTGTCTACACCTTAAGAAATAAAAGAGGAGAAAAATCTAATTTAAACAAGTGCTACTGGGGATAAAAAATTCAGACTGATGCTACATTAAATTACTTGGGAGGCTGAGGTATCCAGCCATGGTCTTCAGTAAAAAAGAAAATTATAGGGTCTATCAATTAGAGAAGCGGTGCTCTGAGCCTATGTGCTGGCATGCTTACAGTTTTTTTAATGTCTGGCAGGATGTTTTACAAACTAAACTCAGCAAGATGACAATTCCACCAGAAGGTGCTTCAGATGGTTTTGCTAATAATTTTGATCAGCTGAAATGGAGAAAAACATCACTTCGTTTATTTGGCTTTTCCAGAACCTGTCAAATCTGAGCAGAACCATTAATTGCCCCCTTCTGCATCTCCCCCCCATCTCTCCCACCTTCTTCCAGAAAAGACACGCTTCAATTTTTTTTTCCTAAAAGTATTCTGCATAATCAGCCTTTGTTCCCAAAACAAACTTTGGTCATTCTTTGTGCACTTCCTTTGCTGAAGGAAGTGCCATTTCTTGAGAATATTCA
>WAAD01039476.1:107525-123934 GCA_013389945.1 Fregata magnificens
ATTGCAAACAGTTTTGCTTTCATGTTTGTTTAATTTTAGATAACTTAACTTGCTCTTAAAATGTTGATTTGAAATTAAAAATACTAAAATTAACTTTGAAGAATTTTTGCATCTTGAAAATGAAATGGAGAATGAAAAAATATTCTTTTTCCTTTTTTCTCCAAAAGCATTTGCTGCATTCAACATAAAACTACAAATAGATTTTTGTCAGCCAATACATCTCTGATTAATAAATCCCTTTAAAAAAAACCCCAACAGACAGCTCTGGTGATAGTCTCTTATTGAGCAGAGCAGCTTTATCAATGAAAGATCTGTTCTGGCAAAACACCGCCCTGCCCCCCTGCTATGTAAAAATAAAATCTATTCTGGTATCCTTACAAGTACTGGCAGCTAAAAGTGATACAAGCAGGTATCATAAACTAAAGTATTAACTTAACTATGTAAATCATTCCTTCTCCCAGCTAAATTCTGGTTTATCTTCAAGAATTAGTTTATACTTTTCAAAGTCTCAAAACATTTCAACTACTATAATTGCAAATTCTAGCAACAGACACATCTTCCGACTTTTCAAATTGAGTAATCTTAGTGGTATGTAGGCCAGGTTATCCTATCAACTGCATGAACTGTCCGGTTCCATCCCACTTGAGATCTTTCCCTGGAATCTTTGTATTGCAACAGAAAGCAGAGAATGACCAAAGCTCTCTTCAGGAAAAAACAATAACCTGATCTTTTTCCCCTTCATTAATCTTCACTGGTTTTGACTGAGGTAACTGTGACTTTTCTTCTCGTCCAATCATAGACTGTATAATCAGTTTGCTGCTATTTCAGAACTGAAGGTCTTCTGTACCAAAAAGCTTCTCTGCNCAGAACTTTCTTGAAGGTCTTCTGTACCAAAAAGCTTCTCTGCATTTTCAAAATTAGTTAGCCTGATAACTTACATTGTCCCCTCCCCACAACCTTTTCTTGTGGGAGAAATGTCAATTCTGTTTCTGAAAACAGGAGAAGTCCTGTGTGGGCAGCACCAAATGAGGACACAAACAAAGCTATTACAAGCAAAGGAGAGGGGTTTTATAAAGCAGATTAAACTGAATTAGGTTGAAACAGCAATTTAAATGAGGAAGAATTATATAGGCAAAAATAAACCAGATGGTGTCACTGCACAGCTTGTTTTGAGACTGGAACAAAGTTCAGCAGAGGCATAAGGAGTCCCACAGGCTCTAGAGGAATTATTAGACAAGTTGACTGTGATATCTGATCCTCTCCATGTAAACAGTATTATAAAACAACTTTACAAAAGAAACCCAGCAGTACTAGGTATAGTTTTGGGCTCTATCCTTCAAGAAAGTTCTGAGAAAAATGGGAAAAAAAAAAAATCAGGACTGGTGATCATGGTTTCTAGCTCTCTAACAATAAAAAAAAAAAAGGAATTGAATTTAACTAGTTTATCTGATCAAAGGAAAAAAATGGAAGAGCGGTGTGATGGTGCCACCTTTTGTACTCATCAAATGGCTGCTGCATTAAATTAGAGCAATTTTCATGTCCACAGTGGATAGGACAACTAATAAGCTTAAGGGAAATTCAAATAAAATACTCCACCTTATCAAACCCTTTTTAGTAGTAAGGATATTTAAGTATTACAAGTGGTATTGACCAGGGATGTTTTAGAATCTTAATCATAGAGGTTTTAAGAGAAAATATTGGTATGTATCAAGATTAACACAGATGTAGATAGATAAGCCTGTCCTTAGGCTGGTGTATAGAGCAGATCATCTCTTGATGTCCCTTCTCATCGTGTTTTCTGATTCTACATACACCATTTTAGAAACGCACGAGTCTTATGAGTAAGAGAAATAAAACTGTACTTGTGTCAAAAAATGACAGTTTCTATAAAATGACAGAGGTTCCTTTGGTAAAAAAAAAAGCAGACATCAGAGTCCGAAGTTTCCCACTTAATTACCTGCTTTGATGGAAATTAGGACAGTGAGAGATTCTGAGCATGAAAACATAGCTACCGAGCAGATGAAATCAGGTATGATTTAGGTGTTAATGGTGACTTCTAAGTTGCATCATAGGCTAGAATATTTGAAAACAGAACTGCATACAGATTTTAGACTCTAGGCAAACATCAGGTAAGTGAAAAATATCTACCAGCAGCCATGCTGGAGGCTAGCAACTGCATCACTTGCACATGCTGAATTTACACCTGACAAAGAGTGAGTACATGCCAGTCTCTGTATAACTGCTGAAGAGTTCCAGCAATTCTAGTCTATGCAAGCTCTTAAACTAGACCTGTAGTAATAGTCATTAAACAACACAGCTAACATCTTTCACTCTCAAAAGCAGCACATGCAGTCGAGTACATTGATCAGACACAGCAAGGTTTCCTTTCTTAAAAAAAAGAAATCTAATGTGTGTGCATGTGTGCATAATCTCACACATGCCCTTTGCCATATGTTTATCTCTAAGAAACAAAGGTCAATAAATCTGGAGAGTTGGACCATGTGGTGAAAAGTTCTCAAGTGGTTTCTGGAAGAGATGTTCTCAGACTAGTCTCCACATAGATGGAGCTTAATCATCATTTCTGTATCAACACCCAGTGGGCCACAGCAGGACAGTCGTATGACAGAACTGACATTTCTTTAATGCTGGCAACTTCATGCCACATATACTGAATTGCCACAGTTAAGCTGAGAAGTGAAGTTGACTCCCTAGTCAACTGGATATGACCTTGCATGTCACTATATCAGATCTCAGTGCAGTAAATTAATCCAAGAACATGCTTTGTTACTAATTTAAGTAACAGATTGTGGACTTGTAATTTCCAAAGGAGACAAATTTAGGACTGTCAGTTCTTCAAAATTCTTCCACTGGCCACAGTATCACTTTTGTCTTGCAAAAGGTGCTTCAGTAGTATTTCAGCTGTCTTTAATCATATCAAATAACCAAGTCATTTTGCTGGATGGCTCCCTAGGAGACCTTTTTCCTTCAACTGCCCCTTAAAAGGGTTCTACAATCATCAAACTGAAAAGTGAAAACAAGAGAATGGAACCCATATAATTGCTATTTATATATGGGAGTAATAAGAAAAAAAAAGAGCACTGGAAGCTGAAAGACTACGCTCAGCATCCAGCTGCAAACATCAAATGCAAACCGAAGCCAGGCTGTGCAGCATTTAATGAGAGTTAAGCATCACACTAGTCTACTGTTCTCAAATCAGTTTGGGCAGTTTGAATATGGTGCCAAGGAAGAGCTACTTTTCTTTTGAGAAGATGAAATAAGGAAGAGTATGTAGTCCTCTGACAAGCCCTTTCCCAACTCTGCCAAGGAACCCTGCATAGCTGACAAAAACTTGTAGTGTAACACTTCTCAAACAAGAGTTTTTCAGTACTTTGAAGGCTGTTGAAGCAACTCCAAGGGTGACAAATAGTAGTTTTGGTTAGTTGGCTTGTTCTCTTTTCTCTGCAGTTCTTTTCTCTACAAAAATTCAGAAATAGGATTCAGAAAAAAAGAACAGAGACACCAGAAGAATGGAAATATGGACTTGAATTCCAGGAAATACATGATTGCAGAGTGGGGATGAGAGAAAAGAAAGAAAGTTTGTAGAGTTATGGGATGGGGTTTGGCTTTAGGTACTCTGTTCTTCCAAGTTCTCTGTTTCCTGCAACAACTGAAGCCAATACATTTCCATATGATAATATGGAAAAACATCAGGACACAAGAATGTATTATTTGATAACTTTATGCCTGTGTATTTCCTAAAGATAACATTGAATGTTATTGAGCATTCTTTTAAAAATTTTAGCATAAAATTGTTCCAGATAAAACAAACGGATTTCCTTCTATTTGTAAAAATTGCTTTACTGAAGACTTTCCAACACACAATGGCATATACACATATAAATCAGTAATCACATGCAGCATGTGCTTAAAAATAGCCTTCCTGTCCACCACACAGTGGAACAGCAGGAGGAACAAAGTTTAATTCAAATAGATTACTTGCAATCTTGAAAAAGGTTAGTTCCCTGTAAAAATCTGAATCATTGCAGTACAGGGGTTTTTTATTTCCTGTAGAAAAATTTCACTTAAAAATTTTATATCTGAGCTTGAATTGCAACACTTGTTCAGCATACTGCAATACATCTTCAGATCACAGAAAAACAACAAAAAAGCAGACATCACTTTTATTCTTAAATGATTTAGTTCTACATGTAAAGTCATTATACAAAACATTACCCCATGGGAAATTTTCCTCAGAAGGTTTTTTGTTTTGTTTTAATTTAATACTTTTTATTAGCAGCAAACACAAGAAAGTTCCATGAAGTGTAACAAGGAACTTAAATGCATTTACATTTTAAATGTGTTTAAGTGCTAGAAGTGGTCTGAAGAGATTGTACAGAAATAAGCTTAAAATATAAAGGAAGACTAAGTAGAAAACTGTGTTCCAAGCAGACACAGGAGTAAACAGGAACACTCACATACTTTACTTTGTGGACATTAATTTTGTCTCTTTATTGTTATAAGTGGCACATATTCAAGGTGCTTCTCAGTGAATTTGTCACTTGCAAATTGTCAAAGAAAACCATTATTCAGGAAGAACCACATATATATATATATATTTGTTTTATATCTAATTTATTTCAGCCTTCCTACTCATAATATTTCAGGATTTTTATACTTAAAAATCATCTGCTACCACACCTCTCAATTTAAATAGCTTTTGAAGATCCTCAAACAATTTTGGTGCAGGCCATAAAAAGACAGATCACTTCATATCATGTTTGAATATACTTAATGCAAAACACAAAAGCAAGTTTGTCAATATTGCTGACAACAGAGAGCAGTACTTCTCTGCTCTAAAATCTGAATCTTCCTGTTAATTTCTAGATACAATATAGCAGCACATGCTTTTAACTTCTAAAACCAGATCACGTAACTCTCATACTAGAACATTTAACTTGCAACATTCCTGAGACAGGTAAGGGGAGGCTAAGAATGGTGCAGGAAAGAACAGATCTTTGGGTGGCTAGCCACAGAGACAGATACACTGCTTTAAGACTAATACCCACTTACTCCTGGAGTCTTTTACAGATACTAGTCAATACCAAATCCTTCACAAGAAGGAACAGGTGAGTAATAAGCAATTAGAACTATTGTACAGTAGGGGTTTTGCTAAAAATGTGTGTATGAGTGTATAAAATTAAGAGGTAAAAATCTACCTATAACATGGGCATTGGCATGGAGTAGAAAGACAAGTAACAAGTGGCACCATAAACAAGCTCAAAAAAACCCGTATAATTTGCTTTCTCCTGAAGCTTGATGACAAGGCCAATAATTCTCCAAATACAAAAATGAGCCTAAGTGTAGATTTAATCCAACATTAAGTAATAAGTCTTGCTTGAATAAAGAAAAAAAGATTTCTAAGACAATAACCCAGATACTGATTTATGCAAAGCCATGCAATGTAAATAAACATAAAGCTAAGTACCAATTAATTGAGAAATACTATTAAACCTCCATTTTGGAATGCCTTCTAACCAATCCATCAGTATGACTGTTTTCATATCGGAGCTGTTCACAGTTCTTTATTTATACTGCAAGAGTAACCAAAGACCCCAGTTAAGGCCTTACCATGCTAGGTGTTATCCAGCAATACAGACATGCACAATTCCTACCCCTAGCAGTATTGACTATTAAAAGTACATTAAAAAATACAGTACTTTCATTGTCATGTCTACTTTAGTATTTCTCTCTATACTGTCCCAATTAATAAATGCCAAAATTGTTTTAAAAAAAAATTCACAACAGAACATTAAAAAGGCTGGTGTAAAAAAATTCTGTTCTAAAAAAATTTTATATTTCTATAACCCGATCTTCAACAAACCCAAGATTAAAGAAAACTGCCAGTGGTAGCAGTTTTATCTCTACTGGTAGCTTCAAACCTAGAATTATTTACAAATTCTCATGAAACACTTATTTTTCCAGCATTTATGCCACTTTCACTGAAGTTCCCTATACTAGCTGCATATTCCATACAAACTGATTAAAAATAAGCATATTAGTCCTATTAATATTATGCAGTACACCCCTGCAGAAGCGTTGGTGGATACATACAGTGTATGCCAAAATTTGGTATTCTGCTTTAACAGTATCATCACTTATAAGCCTGTATATTTTACTATCATACGAAGGCAGCTAATAATGAAAATGGAGCTGTAAGAGCATGTGAAAAAAAACTTTTCAGTTAAATAGAAATCATCTCTTCTGATGGCATTTTTCCTGGTAGAGACACACTGACTAATAGAATACTTCAACATCACCCATATTACCTTAAAAACGATACGTCTTAAAATTCCAGCTTTCAGGAAAGCATATGGGTTCCAGTTATCACAGGAAAAAAAGAGGAAACTGATAACATGCTAATTTAAATAAAAAACAGTTTAAGAATTCTACAAAATTTTGTGCATCTTATTTTGGTTGAGGACTTTCTGAAATTCTGTTTCTAAAAAGAAGAGTAACACCCTTGCTTGACAGCTCCAGAAACACCGATGGCTGACATGAAAGAGATGGCCTTTAGTGAACTCATCTTAAGTGGCCACTGTTACACTGAGAAAAACCAGGGGGAGCAGAGGAAGAAGCAAAAACTTCAAGATGCCTGTCCTTTCCTCCACCAAGCCTGGGGGCTCCCCAGCCTCAGCAGTAGCAGATTTCATTACTGGCAGAGTCCCTGTAGCCACTGAGCACCCTGGTGTATTCAAACTGTGCACAGCTAATCAGGATCTTTTTGGGCCGACTAATCTTTTGGACTGGATTAGACAAACTGCATAGTCAGATGCGGTTAATGCTGATTAGCTGAACAGCAAGGGGCTGCATGGCTCTTCTTGCCACTGTTTTAAGTCCAAATACTTATGAGATGTTGTTTGACCACCTGAAGAGTAATCGCTGTCTGGCCATATTTACCCCCTTTTAGAAACCAATTAAATAGCGTTTCAAGAACTTTTTAAATGTTCCTGTATGACTAAACTTCAATTTCTACAATTAAGAGGTATCAAGAAATTATCTATTTTACTGGACAGTAAACTTTAGGATATTTTTTTTAGTCACAGGACTAATCACATAACGGAGAAACAAGTCCATGGTAACATAAGACTAGTCAGACTTGGAAACACAGTTTTAAGTATTCCTATAATAATCAGCTATTTTCAATTTATCAAAAGCATCAAAATCATAAGATTATGAAACAGTTGCCCTTTCCTTCAACACAGATTTATGAATCATTTAAGTGGTGAAGTTTTTAATTCCAAATTTGGAGAGAACAAAATGAGTAAGTACATGTATCACTTTTCACCTGAAATCATTTGATATACTCCCCCCACTTGGTATTCATTAAATTGGGTAGTATAAAAAGGTGAAATTAGAACCATTTCACCTGTAACTATTGAATTGGCAAGAGAAAGTTTAAATTTAAGCTTATGTCCATCACTTGTTTTAACCACTGGATGCTGAAAATATATATAGCCTCCCAAATACCTTCGCTTAGTCTAAATTTAAAATGCTAAAACTATGAATAAATGTCAGCGTCATATAAAATAATTGTATTTCCTTGAAAGTAAGTATAATAACATTAACAGTTTTTCAGCCACTGACAACCTGGAAGATTCATAATAAATTGAAGTCAACAATTCAAAAGGCATTCAAGTAAGAGAAATAATCCCTGATTTTAACAATCAGAATTCTATAATGTGAACAGCTGAAAATGAACAAAGGAGCATCACTTTCTGGAATAACATTAGCTTAATTACTTGTACTTTGTACCATACTGTTTGAGTAAGTATACTAGGGTAAATCCATAATTTACCAACAATATTACTGTCTTTGAAATGTTACATTTTCCCATCCTGCCATAGTCCTTCATCAAACCTTTTTTAAACACACGGATTTATTTTGGGGTAGACTCCAGTGCTACTACTTTATTATTTTTAGACTGCTTGACCACGGACAATATCTGGTCTTAAAAGTCTGAATCAAAAATTCTTTAGGAAAAATATCATTGTAATTACTTGAATTCAGTTCACATCTATATGAAGGAGTTAGAAGGTTAGATCCAGAAAACAGTTTGACTGGACACTCACCATAAGCTTACCCTATACAGATCTACTGAAGATTTCTGATCTTGGACTTACAATCATCCTACTTTATCTGTCCATGACTTCTTCCAGACAACACTGAAGCTGTGCCAAATTATCTGAAATGTAGCTTCAGCATTTTCTATCCTTATAGATGATCCTTTCCTCAACTTTAAACACACTCGCTTTTGGAAGCTGCTGATGCTAGCCCCTGGCTTTAACAGACTGTGATGAAGAAGTCCTGAGGAGTCAGCATATTCTGACAGCAAACTGGACAAGACAGAAGGACAAAAATGCGAATGGAGGAGAGAATGGAGGAGACTGCAAAAGAACCGGGTGCAACCACCAATTTTTATCACCTAGCATTTCTACCAGCTTTAGGCAGCATAAAATTGGACAGTATACCTTTCTTAGACAGAAAGTTTAAATATTTCAATTTTATTAGCATTAGTCTAAAAAGAAATTATGAAAGATAAAAAGCACTTGAACTGCTAAATGTAAATGGTTATATTGGGTATATGTGGCCATGTGGCAGGATTTTGGTAAGCTGGGGTAGGCTACAGGGGTGGCCTCTGTGGGAAGAGGCCAGGTGCTGTCCTGTGCCTGACACAGTCCATTCCACCTGGCTCCAAAATAAACCCACCATAGGCCAAAGTTGAGCCCAACTTGTTTGTGGCACCTCTGTGAAAACATTTAAGAGAGGGCAAAAAATACTGGGGGGGGAGGGTGGCACCAGGCGGAGAGTGAAAAACAGCAGAGGGAACACCAAGGTCAGAGGAGAAGGTGGTGCTCCACAGCACTGGAGCAGATATTCCCTGTAGTTCATGGAGGACCCAGCATGGAGCAGATATCCCCTGCAAGTCGTGGCAGAGTCCACACTGGACCAGATGGATATTTCCTGAAGGAACCAGGACACATTTTTTCCGTGGAGGACTGCAGCCCAAGAGAGCGAGCACACACTGGAGCAGGGGAAAAAATGTGAGGAGGAAGGAGCAGCAGACAGATAATGCAATGCACTGACCATAACACACTTCCACTCCGTGTCCCCTGCACCACTCAGGGAGTGGGGTAGAGAAGTCTAGAGCGAGGAAGTTGAGCTTGGGATAAGGGGAAGGAAAGATGTTGTTTTAATGTTTGCCTTTGTCACTACCCAAATTTATTTTAATTGGCAATAAACTAAATTAATTTTCCCCAAGCTGAGTTTGTTTTGCCTGCAACAGTAAGTGGTAAGCAATCTTCCCATCTTTGTATCAACCCATGAGTTTTCTCATCCTATTTTCTCCTTCTGTCCCACTGAGGAGGGGAGTCAGTAGCTGGGTTGGAGTTTGGCCCTCAGCCAGGGTTAACCTACCACACCAGTACATGTGACTGTGAGAACGATCTTTCGACTTACTAGAAGGTGGTGGTTTCTTTTTTTCTGGACTTCCTGTATCTTCCACTTCTGCTTCAGTGCTCTCATTGGTTGCAGCTGCTGCCTTTCTTTTTTTCTGACAGGTGGGAAAGAAAAGGGGGAGGCAACTGAACTCAAGAGCAGAAAAGGCCACACAAAGTAGAAAATATCTTATACTCAACAAGGTATTCCCCAATTTTAAGCATTATTTCTTCATATATTATAAAACGTCTCCAGTTCTAAAGAAATTTTATTCATCTATTAATGCAAGAATACTAGTACTAGGCAATAGACAATTTAAAAAGTTCAGTTCCCCTATCTGCAGATCACATTAGGAGTTGAAATTTTAATGTATGAAAACACAAGTTTTCATGATCAAAACCTGGTCTTTTATTTACATTGAATAACTGTTACAAAAGGAGCAATCTGAAAAATCTTAAAGAACACAGAAAAACATTTTACCCGAAGTTGATGGTAATTGCTTTTTTAAAAGCAATTACACCTCATTAAATTCAAGTTTATCTGGATCCTTCCTTCTTAAGGCTTTCTTTGCACAGCTTAAAAGTAGCTAACACCCACTGACAGTACATTATTATTTTTTTCTAATAGCAACTATGGGTTCTGTTCCAAAGAGAGGTACTTGGGAAATCTGAACTCTATTCAAGGTACATTATCTTAAAACCTCTAAATGGATAGAACTGTTATTACCTGTGTATTACAATTAATCTTACTATTGCAAAGTATTCTTAAGGTGGTTATAGAAAAATTATTTTTTTAAAGCCACTTGATTTTTGCAAAGGATGAGTTGACCTGTATCTGTATCAGACATAGATGATAACTTTGATGAACACTGGAAGAGTTTATCTTTTCCTTTTTTAATTTTTTTTTTTAATTGTGTGAGACTAGAGCTTTATTAATACAGCTTTAAAAGTGGTTACAACTTCACATAGCCCATGAGAGAAGGGGAGAGTGCATTACATCTTTCCTTTCCAAAGTGTTGCTTCATGATTACCATCTAAACCCTGCTGGGCTGAACAGATTGGTTCGATAATTACATACAATAACTGCAGTGGGCAGGTAACCCTCAGCTGGCACAGGGCAGCTCCCCTGTGAGAACTTCCATATGCAAACTGCACTGATGGAGTGCATTAGGTACATCTTTCCTGCCGGTGCACAGGCCTGATTACCGCCAGCCAAGACTCCAAGGTTAGCATGTCAGCAGATTTGTGATGCATTAGGCGGGAATAAACACAGACACTTTTGTTCATTCTGACCAAAATTAAGGAGGACTATTTCAGCGCTGTACTGCTTTTATATGAGAGATAATGCATTCCTCCCAATTGTACTAGAAAACATTTTAAACGCTCATCAGAAAAACAGATATCCAATACCTGCTACACAAAAGCAAAATACATTTATCTTGTTTCCAATCTTATTAAATAAAAAGTGGTTTCTTAATCTTGATGCAGGTGAATTACATAGCAGTAGAAATCAAGCAGCATTCATCTGACAAAAGTAACACCTGCGCATCTGAAGCTGAACATTAGAGGGAACCACAAATCACTAAGATCCATATTTTTCCACTTTAGTTTACTGCCAATATCTCCCAGCAACTTTTCAGCACTAAACAAAAGATGTGGTCCTTGCCCTAAATAATTTAGTCGAACTCCAGATACTTCCTTCAATACATGGTACTGTTAGCTTCTTGTTTTACTAGAACTATTATAAAATATCATACACACAAACCAACATGCATTTACTATACAGGGGGAAAAAAAAAAAAAAAACCACACACCAAAACAAAAAAAACCCCAACCTCCAGCAGAACTGTGGACTGTGTTTCATTTACTTATACATCTGGGGAAGCTTGAGTCATGATATAGAAAATAAAATGTTAACTTTTAATATAGCAGGTATCTGTGAGTTTTCGCCAGATACCAATACTGGAGAATGACTGAGATTCCAGAACAACCATGCTTATATGCAACATATAATGCACATCATGGCTCAATTAGCTATATGAGCTGAAAGCACAGGAGAATCCTACATTCTAAGAATGTATTTACACAGAAGCTAGAAATATTGTCTCCTAGCTATGAAATAACATAACTTCAGAACACCAAATAACACAGTTTAATGAAAGTATTATGATAGATTGCCCCAAAGGAATTGAAGAGGAGATAGGTATCCTAAGACCTGTTGTGATTAAAAGACCAGTACAGCCAAAATGCCATAAATGTTCTATATTAGAGGTCACCATCTTCTCCAGGGTGGATGCCAGACTGCATTTTTATTTTCAAAATTAGACATTAAGCATGCCAAAAGAAATTCAGCATGTGCTAGAAGACACTGGCTTTCAGAGACAAGATGCTACTGATCAGTGGTAAGTCAGCATTATGGAAAGCAGTTTCTAACAGAGTTTGGAATTTGGAGCTTATCTTTAAAACAGTCATAAAGTTGAGCTGCTTGTCACAGCTGAAAATACACATAATTTTAATTAGCATTCTATGTTCTTCCTTTCTTCCTCTGTGTATCCAAGTGTCCAGCTATTCTCAACTAGCACAAATTGTCTTCCTGTTCTCCTAGCCTCTCATTAATGTCTGATACCCCCTGAAAGAAAAACCTAGTAGCATGAGTTCCCAAACATATATTCTGGGAAGGAAGACATCCCACTGAAGACCCTCTTTCCATTCATTCTTGAAGAAAAGTGCAAAATACACCCTTGGAAGGAGGACTGACACAATCTGTTCTTCCACCCTAGCCTACACCACAGCTGTTATAAGGCTTAGAAAATCCAACATAGAAGGAAGAGTCATCTGTCCTGGTATTTGGTCAAAAGCAAGCTATGTGAACCTGATTTCAAGCAAACAATCTTATTCTGTCTNTAGTAGGTAAGAACCTATGGAAAAGTATTATCCCACCCTTTGTGAATGGTCTGGACTCATATTGGATAAAGAAATAAGATATTTGAAGTCTTATTCCATCGGAAATGTGCACCAGCCATCTCTGCTGGACAAGGACATTAAAGGTCACAGATGTTGGCTCTGCAGCAAGCCAACTTATTCAGCAAAGAAACCAGCCAACCATTAAAAACTATTTTTTTTTCCCCCAAAACACAGGTCTCAAGCCATGTCGATCCACAGGGGGAACAGAAGGATTTATGCTAATGAACTCTCCTTTTGGACAGATCTTTACACTCAGTTCAGCAGAAAATATTAGCATGAAGACCATGGATGTACGATTTTAACCAAAGTACTATTTACTGGGCAAAAAGAAGTAAGAAAAGCTGAACATATATCTTCAGAAGACTTTAAAATCCTTCAGCTTTTTTTCTTTTGTACTTTTTTCCCATCTTTAACACATTGCTGATCATGTCAGTAAGCAGGCAGAATTCTTGTACTATTATCCTGTATTATAATTCTCAGTTCCCTGGTTCATGCTAAAGGAATCAATAAACTGCCCACCTGTTATTAATAAATGCAAATAAACAAGTAATAAACAATAAAATAAACAATGCAGTCTGAAGTACAGGATAATAACAATAATGGGCCTGATGTGATAGGACAAGGGGGAGTGGTTTTAAAAGAGATGAGATGCAGACTAGATATAAGGAAGAAATTTTTTACGATGAGNTTATAAGGCTTAGAAAATCCAACATAGAAGGAAGAGTCATCTGTCCTGGTATTTGGTCAAAAGCAAGCTATGTGAACCTGATTTCAAGCAAACAATCTTATTCTGTCTGGGCACTCTAGCAGTAGCTGGCATGAAGTAGCTAGCATGAAGTCCACTGCAATATGATGTGGACAGCTGAAAACACTTATTCAAATGGGCCAGTAACACTCATTGTTTTATATAAGTGCTTGAACATATTTGTGACAACTGAGCAAGCTGACCATGCATACGGTTCCNTGAGATGCAGACTAGATATAAGGAAGAAATTTTTTACGATGAGGGTGGTGAAACACTGGCACAGGTTGCCCAGAGAGGTGGTAGATGCCCCATCTCTGGAAACATTCAAGGTTAGGTTGGACGGGGCTCTGAGCAACCTGATCTAGTTGAAGATGTCCCTGCTCATTGCAGGGGGGTTAGACTAGATGACCTTTAAAGGTCCCTGCCAACCCAAACCATTCTGTGACTCTATGATTTATTGGTCCATTATTTGACCATTTTTTATTGTTATTATAAACCATTTTAACGTACAATTTCCCTAAGGCTTAAAAAGTTCTTACGCTGTATTCAAATGGGAGTCCAAATCTAGAGTTTAAGGTTTCTTAAATACAAGGAATAAAATATCCCTAGCCTACAACTATTGTTAAAACTCATAAATAACATATTAGATCACAGTGAATTCAATATGTGAATTCCAGAAGCAAATACTTGGCATAAAGATGTATACTTAAAACTAAGCTTTGAACGAATCACAGAAAGGAAACTAATATGAAACAAAAACTAGACTTATCTTACATGTATTTTGACCCATCTGGAGTTTTACCAATTTAAGAAAAATAAGTAAATTAACTGAATGTTCATCTGTTCAAATGTCATTACAACTATATATACACATTCTGTTATCCAAGATATTATCTATTATGAAAGTACACCTATAAACATCATTCTGTATTAAGTTTTAATAACAATTAGTAAAGTTAAATTAGAGAAATAATGCGTAAGAGTAGGACTTAATCAAACAAACATTTCACTATTTCCTACTGGAGGCAGTTACAACACCTACTTTCAATACCACTTTAATTCTTATTTAGCTCAAAAAATGCATTAAAAGCTGACATAAATTTTTAGAGTAAAAACCTTTTGCGTAGGATTTGTTTGCAAGTCTCCATTCTCTGACAAACCAAAGTCAAGTATTCCATCATCTTTTTGCCCAATGGCCTTAAGACCTTGCAGAAGTATTTCTCGGAAATGCTGATAAACAGGTTTCTCTTCATAGCTCAGTAGCTTCA
Source organism: Fregata magnificens (assembly GCA_013389945.1). Lineage (NCBI taxonomy): Eukaryota > Metazoa > Chordata > Aves > Suliformes > Fregatidae > Fregata > Fregata magnificens. The sequence goes on from WAAD01039476.1 coordinate 121,997, forward strand.
CCTTTTCCATATATTTGGCTATTTCATCTAAAGAAATGGTACTTGCAGTTAATTTCTATTTGAAAACATTTTAATCATTCACTTTCACCACAAAAGTCAGAAATTATGCATGCACTACTTATGCTATTTTTTGAAATGGTTATTTATAAACTCATAATTATGACTTTACTACAACACGTTTTAGAAAAAAAATTATACCAAGGTTCATTAACCAGTGATGACAGCATCACTGTTTTTTACGCGTTCATTGCAATGAAGAAAACAGTCGTAAAAAATGTAATAGGCCAATCTTCACCAATGAATGCTTGTTTACATGATATTTCTTATGCCTATATTTAAAAATGTTGAAAAGGAAACTCATTGTTATCTCAGAACTTCATCAGTTCAAGACTGAAACATATATTAAAAAATAGATGAAACATTTGACAACTGAAAAAACCAGACAAGTCACACTACAGAGAAAACTCTCTTCTGATCATCAGCAGTAGCTGGAAATAACTAAATATTTAAGTTTAAGATCCCAAGAAAGTGTATCTCTAATACATTCAGGTTTAAAAATAAAATCTACTCAGCAAATCACCAATGCTAAATGGAAACTATCTAGACTTCAAGTTCGCATTACTTTGAATTACTGTTTTGAATCTCCAAAATTCAGTTGTGAAATATCAACTTACACATTTCATGTTTGCAAATACTTAATACTGTCTTTAGTCAGAAGCAACAGAGTGTCTGCAGTTCATACAACTGCAGCCAAAAGAAAAGAGTCTAAACTTCTCCTGATCAACAATCTAATTCATGCCACTTTGTTGTTGCTGATAAAAGTAAGAAGAAAAATAGGTACAAACTTAAGTAAACAAGGAGGACTTAAAGAAGCAACAGATTAGAGTACAACGCCTGAGATACACCTCTCAGGAAAAAAGCTGCCGACAGTCTGACAACTCCTCACCTTTTGCAGCAACTGAACCGATCTGTTTTCATCTGAACAGAGAGTACCACAGCCTTCCCTTGTACGCACTCAACGTACCCCATGTAAATATGAATTTCAGAGCTTCTACCCATTGTGTAAAGTTGTCTACAATTTGGTGATGGCACCCAAACAGATTGATGGATTTTTTTTTTTTTAAAGAAAAAGGACATTAAAACAAATTATTAGAGAATGCTTACCACATAGTACAAACCAAAGTATTTTAATTTAAAAGAGCTCCTCTTACCTGGTTTATTTTTCCCAGGAAAGCATTTGTCCATCAAAACTGAAATATTATCTCTACATCTGAAAAACACAATTATTCAGAACTATTGTTTCTTTCAAAGTTTGAATCTTGCCCTGTTCTGACAGACTTCCTAGCTTGGGCCACTGGCAGAGACAGGAAACACTACTAGACAAACCTTTGGTAAGACTTAGTAGAGCCATTTTTAGGAGTGCAGTACATTTGAGAAACTGGCGAATGCCAGACAGACTATCTGAGGTATGGTAAGTTTTTGTTCAACAGTTTTTGATTACTATAAAACCAAGCAAGTAGAAAACTGAAGGAGAAGAACTGGTCCATTTTAAATCCTCACATACCAATACTCTCACCTCTTCCTGCTAGAGGACTCTTTCTCTAGCTGATATTATTCAGAGCAGATCCCCTGCCAAAATAATAAACTTGGGGGAAGCAGAGGGGGGAGTGGTGTGTGTGTGTGTGTGGAGCTTTGCTAATATCAATGGAGGCCAAAGTGTTAAAAGTAGAGATAAGGAAGCCAGATAACAAATACTTGTTAATGAGACAGAAACTGCTGTGCTGGGACAGCTTTCTTCATATTTAATATCTGACAAGAGAGGGTTGAGCAGGGGTGGGGGGGGAAGACAAAGGAATGATGTAACAGTGAGGGAGAGGGACAAAAAAAAAAAAAAAATTTTTTAAAACCCCACATAAGTAGCCCCTTCCTGGGAATGGT
>WAAD01039487.1:1567-26687 GCA_013389945.1 Fregata magnificens
TCCTAAGTGGTTTAACCAGTGTGCTCAGGGAAGAGTGGACACATAGGTTTGCTGTCGGATCTCATGTAGCAGTGCTTTAAACTCATTACTGAAGATTGAAACTTGTAATTGCTAAGTGACAGGGCCCTTATGTGGGTACATGCATTATGGTACAATTGCTGTCTTATTGTGATTACTATGCCTTTGAACTTGTATGTTTTTATTGAAAATCATAATTAATCTTCCTATTCTTCAGTGCAGGTGTTGAATTATGGTAGTTTCATCTGTATAAAACTGTTTATTAAGGAATGTGACTGTTTCACCATGTAGTTTTAAATTTCTGTAAGGTATGTCAGCTGTAGGAAAAAATGTCATAAATGAAACAGTGATGAGGAAAAGAAATTATTCTTAACTACTGAAATCTACAGAGAACTTCTGCTATTTCACTACCTAGTGTAGAGCTAAAGTATTAAGATGACAGGGATGGCCAGTGTTCATCAGTCTAAATTTTACCTTCTATAACTCATCAAAGTAATTTCTATTGTATGTATTTGGTCAGTTCTACTGCTCTCGGTGATCTTGAATGTAATCCCCTTGCAAGGGGTAGCTATTGCCTGGTTGCCGTGCAAAGGCACACATCAAAGATGTTATTTTAGAGTGGTTAACATAGTCCTGCAAACTGTTCAGCAGACGTTCTGTATACTAGAATTAACTCGTCATGGTTGCACTTTCCAAAGAGAAATTCCAGATTGAAACTGAGACTGTCATTTGCATTGCATCACAGACAGTGCAAGAAAACAATCACAAAGAAAAAAGAACAGACAGACTGCGTTCCAGGCATTTTATGCTGTCTGTTTCTATTTTAGAGTGAATGTGCACTATAGGTAGAAGTATCCATACTGGGAGGGATGTACATAATACACTATTTCCATTTATTTTTCTTCTGAGGAAAATGCAGACCTATAGGTTCAGGTTATCAAATTATTTTTCATGTTTCATTTCTCAGAGTTTAATGAATAATAAATATTCCAGGAAACAAACAGAAGATTATTCTTCTGTAAATGATGTATTTTTGGAACTATCTAAAATGAATGGTTGCACAAGATGTATAGGAGGCTAGCCTGCAAGCTGCCTCAAGGATGACCTCCTTTCAAATATTCGCAGCTTGCGAGCTCTCCTACGTATCCAGCAACAGATTCAGCAAACTTTTTATATGTAATCCCTAGTAAAACTTCCCAATCTTTGATTTCAGTAACTGATTTACCTATTTCTATACTTCCGCAAGCTTAAGTTAATACCACAGGTAATATGTGTTTGCAGTTAAACATATCTGTTTGTGTTCTCACTTCTTCTATTAGTGTTCTAAATCTATTGAATCTTTTAATTAATTGGAATGTATGGTTTTTTCTTTGCTTTTTATGTAAGTGCTGCATTCTTTCCTGATGTACCACATAAAGTATCGTTTTGAAATTGAGAGTTGGAGGTAAATGAGACGTGAAATATGACTATAAGTTCACAAAACCCAGCAAAGTACTGATGGTTTTCATATTTGTCCTTGGCTAAAGGGGAAATATGATAAAACAGCTACCACAGAATATCAGTCCAATGCAAGCTCCCAGTGCGGACAGGTTACATTCACACCCTTGTGTGTTCCAGAATAGATTCCCTCTGCGGACGAGCCCTCAGATCAGTTGACAGGAATGATGTTTCATCAATGGATGTATACATATCTTAATTAAGGGTACACGTTTTTGGAGCTGACAGGAATGTCAGGCTCTTTCGGTTCCCAGAAATACTCTAAGCCTGAGAGATATGAAGCCAGCATTGGCTAAGTGTGTTCAGAAAACTTTTTACAAAAGATGAGTCATTCCTTTTCCTATACAAATTAGTACCATTCCCATAATCAGCATCTGAATTTTCCCTTTCTCTGTGAGATTTTTTTTTTGTAACGCTTTACAATTCAGAGACAGAGCTGTATATATTATACTACCTAACAACACTTAACTGCAAGACTATGCCATGTTTTTGAGACGTATATAGAATTTTATCTCATTTAGGAAAACTCACTAAAGGCTTAAGCATTATCAAGGACGTATATTGAGATGCAAAGGTATCTCTTAGAAGAAATTTTGTTATTTTTCTGGGCAGAGACACAATAACTATCAAAGCATGATTAAGTCTTGGAAAATATAAAGTGTTCTGTAGCTGAGAGAAAGGGGGTTTGTCCTGGTCCTTCTAGGTGCTTCATTTAAGTTATATCTTACCCAAACCTTTAAAGAGCAGATCTTAACATTGTGTGGTGTTACGAGTAGTTACTCTGGTCTAGTAAATAAAGATATGATTTTTTTTTTTAAATATGAAACTGGCATACTGATAAAATCCCTAGTGTGGAAGTAATTTTATGGGGAAGATATACTTTAAACATGTATAGCTATCAGTAGAAATCACCTTTATGCAGACATCAGTGTGTCAGTAAAATAGGTATTGTTTAACTGTCAGTTTTATCTTAGTATGTAAACCCACTTTTATTTCTGGAATCTGGTTCAAGTAGTCATTTATGTCAGATCTGCACTACAAAGTTTTGCTGGCAATGCTGTTGTTACTTTTATTGAATAGTCGATAGCCACTGATTTCCTTTAATCTTTTATTCATAATAATCTTTTTCTTTGTATACAGTTGCCAATAAAATAGTCTTTCAAGTAAAAGACCCTGGAAGTCTGAGATCTGCTCCAGCAGGTAGGAATAGATACTAATGAGCTCAGTGAGGGAAATAGACTTATGCCTCATGGGAGATTGTCAGAGAAATTAAATGGACTGGGCATGAGGTTTTAGGCACAGGCACGGTGTAATTGCAGCCCTCAGACAGCACTGAGGAAATGCTTTGAATACTACAGCTAGGACTGAGAAGGAAAATGATCTAAAAGATACCAAGCACTCTGGTACTAATGATAACGAAGACAATTTTCAGAATATTTGGAAGGTAATTCCTGAAATCAAATATTTGTCTTGGTATGAACAATGGTTACAGGTTAAAGAATTGTGTAACAGTTCAGTTGTGTCAGTACTAAGTACAGTTTATTATTTACTAGTTCAGTGTAAGTCTTCTGCCAATATTAATTTTGAGTAAGGTCATTAGTACTGGATGTTGCCCTGGCATAAGTACAAAAACACATACACAGGAGGATTCTATCTCTTTTGCTGCAGTTGGTCCTTAGTTAAAGCAGCACAAAATCTGTGTGGACAAGCCAGAAATGAAAAACAAGTGTAAATAAACATCACCAAAAAAAAAAGAAAAAAAAAAAAATTTGATTTCAAAATGCAGAATGAAATTCTTCCTGAGCCTACTTGCATCAACCTGAACCATTAGCAACAAAGGGCTAAACGAGCAGAAAGTGGCAAAGAACAACTACTTTAGTCTTTTCAGTCTTGCTATTTTAGTGAAACAAGGGAATAAATATGGGCTGGGTTTTGCACTTCTTTCAATCTAGCCTGTAATCAAGGATCTGCTTTTTTCTTTTGCAATAAATAGTGTGGGGTTTAAGAGACTTCAAGTAAGAGGGATATGTGCATTAACCCAGGGCTTCATCTCCTGTTAGGTGGTCAAATATACACATCCTTAATATTGCTTCCTCTTTAGCATCTCATAGGTCTCTTGATCTGTGTCCAACATGAAATTTCAAGCTGGAAGATGTCTCTTATTGGCTAGATCTTATTTAGGATCTCTATATAATTACCCACAGTCAGGAAAGGTAAATCCAAATTTGCCTTACAGGAAAATGGAGTACACATTTTAAAAAGCAGAATATGGCCTGCTGTGCAGCCTGAAAATGCAGGCTGAAAGACCACGTTTGCTCTCTGAGTATACTGAGGTGAGATAAAAATCAGAGAGGAAGAAAAATAGAATTAAACTGGGGATGGCATATGGACATAGGAGCATAGCCTGTTCATTAATTAATTTAGGCAGGACAGAAGAAGAAGCAGCTGTTTAATTAAAAGAAAAATAAGATTCTGGAACAGCCTTCTGAATAGTTGAAGTACCTAACCGGTTTTAAGATGGAGATGGATGTGCTTTGTGAGCATGACTAACAATGTTACAAAAGGTGGAATTTTATTGCTTTCTTCAATTTTCAATCAGTGCCTGAACTTTAAGCCAGTTTAAAGCTTTATTTGCCAGTTTGGTAATACCTAAATTGTCTCTATCTGCACTGTTGGGTATAGATGCCAATTAGCAAACACATCAGTTAATTTGAAACTGTGGTCATTCAATCCATGCCAATTCTAGAAGCAAATATTTATCAACATCAGAAAGGTGAGATCCTCAGTTCTTGAGTGGTTCAGAGTTTGTAGTATTATAGGACTAATGAGCAACTAGAATTCAATTAGTCTCTTCCAACATCTAATAATATTTTGTGGCACTGATCCAGACTCATCTGGACAAGATCTAGTCCTTAGACTAGTGCAATTTTCATTCCTATCTGGGCATGCTGTCAGTTCAGTGTTGTGGGGTTTTCTTGTTTGGTTGTTTTTTTTTTTTTCCTCAAGATTTATCTGAAACCAAACAAAAATGCTGCTCTGCAGCTGAGCAGCTGCTGCTTTGTGCCAGATAGGAGGTATGAAGCAGCCCTACAGCTGCCTTAACAGTAGCAGCACAGGCATGACGCAGAACTCGCGTAACGACTCCTACACTCCTCAGCTACCAGAAGACAGGATATTGGCAGGTAGAGAAGATGTGGATACTTTGGGCTATTAGCTTGGCCTGCTGAAGCCCTCCGCAGCTAGCCTGCTGCTTGGGTGCTATGTTAATGACAGACAGAAGACAGGCATTTAACACTTGGACAATAGTGGACCTTGCTAACCTTGTCCATGTTCTTCACTAACCTTTAAGGGCTATAATACGTGAAACAATAAAAGTGCTATCCAAGGTGTTCAACCTACATAGAGAGCCTATTAGACGTAGGCTAAGTTTTGACATGCTGGTGTCAAAGTGAGAGAGTTTGCAGGAAGGAAATTTGTAAGGTAATAAATATTCCCAGTAAGCCCAAACAGAAGGTGCTGGGTGCAGTGAGAGGTGACCAAAAGATGTTAAAATAAGTCCAAGAAAAGAGACATAAAGAACTAGAGATTTTGCAAAATGAATTAAGACAGCATTGGAGGTCTCCCAGAAGGGACTGGGAGATGATTTGTCAGAGGAGATAAAAACTGTTAGCCATGCAGTTAAGTGTCTGAGTGAATGTAGAAGCCAAATCACAGAGCTCTCGGTCTGTAAGAGCAAGACAGATTGATGAGGTGCTCAGTGACCTGACTGTCATGACCCAGAAAGTTTTCCAGGAAATAGAGGAGACATGGAAACTACTGGCCAACTTGGAAAATGCTGAGATAAGATGCTGTAAGTAGTGCAGGAATTAAATAATTAGCTCACAAAGAAAGAAAAAGATTTCAGGCCATAGTAGGAGCTAGCTTTCTGGGTAAGATGTTTCGAACATCCAAAGGACTTGGGTAAGAAAGGATATTTTTCCATCCTGCTCCTATTTTACACCCTATTCATAATCTGCAGAAGGCAGAGGCAAGAAATTGGATTGCCTCAGTTTAAATGATGTTATCGTTGAAGAGAAAACTCCTTGTGATGATTATTCGACTGTAATGGACAAAAAGAGGGATTTCAGTAGACAGCTTAAGTGACTTACCTCTGAGGGTGCTGCAGAATTTACCCTCAGGAAAAGAAATCTCATCATCCACAGCTTAAACGAATCTCTAATATGCACCTTAGAACTACCCATCCATCTCAGTTGGCCAAGAGACACCTGAGCACTAGAAAGGGAAAAAAAAAAAGAAATTTCATCTGAACTGTTAAGATATGAGATGGTATTTGTTCCTTACATAGCCAAAAGCCCTTGAGGCATTCTAGAGTAGATTGGTAGTGTGCCAATTTCTTGTTCATTGGAATTCAAGGCTAAAGATGAAAAGCCCCAGCAGAAGACAAAACAACTGCTAGTGAGAATACTAAAGGAGAGTGCTTAGTCTGTAGGAATACTGATGTGATGTGGCCTTGCTTGAGAAAGTCTGGAGTTCTTTATGTTCTTTAATACCTGGACTAGTAGAGTAATTTATAAAATAGTTGGAAATCTAGCCGGAAGGAATCCAAAATGTTATAACAGTATCTAAGGTTCTGTTGACTAAATTCTTCATTGTACTTGGGGTTCTGAATTACAAATATTTAATTCTAAGTATGTTAAAAAAAAAAAAAAAAATTAGCCATTCTAGCACTTTCCTCAAGTCAACAGAGAAATAAAAAGATGTGAATCTGTTAACTACTGTTTCTTTTGATGGCATGCTCAACTGTCAACAGCATGCTAGAATATAATCTCTTACACAGTCTGCCCTCAACTTCTGAGGGCAGTAAAGAACTAGTATAACTTTGTGAATGGAAAAACTTGGCTAATTCAGGTATTGAGGGTCGCAACATAGAGACCTAAGAATATTGCACAGTTGGCGAAGATCCAAAGTTTGAAGCTTTATCCAAGTCCCCTCTTGTCTCTTACCAGGCAACTCAGGTGCATGAATATCGGACTTCCCCATTACTCAGATTTTAAAAAGCTTATTAGACTGGTTGCAGCAGTGGGTCTAAGGTGACTGCATGCGTTTGTACTGCACCTGATGTGTAAAGCCTTTTATACAGCACAGAGCCGTGAGGAGCATGCCGCTTAGGCATGCAACAAGAAATTAGCTTGGGCAATGCCAGACTTAAGACCTCTCATTCCATGATTGCTCTGCTGAATGCATGCCAACCTAGAAAAACCTCTTCTATAGAGTTCAGTTTTTATTTGTGAGTAGGCTGAAGGCTGCTTTCACATCTCTGATGAGGCAATAAGTTAGGCTGCATGAGGAGGTGCTGGAAGCCTAGATCCATTCTGGTGACTTAGAGAAGGATGGAGCCATATGGGAGAGGAAGCTGGAAGGTGTTGCAGGGTCTGAGGGCTCCCTGATTCAGTGTGTGTAAGGTCAAAGCTGAAACAGTCTTTGGGCTCTTGAGATCATGCAGCAGCTAAAACTGTCTGTGCAAGTTCTGTATGAGATCATTAACACAAATATTGTACACAGTTGATAGGATGCCTGTCAGGTGGCTTCTACAGTTTTAAGGCAGGCAGTAACATTCAATAAATTGTGATACAATATGCATGGTTTATACACTAGCCTTTCAGTTTCCGGAGGTTTTGCAAAAGGCCAAACAAATCAGAGCAGTACGTATTTTGCTGACTGATTTAGTAGTTATGGGCTAGAATTGCAAGGCAGGGGAGGACGCTGTATTATGTGGGAGCAGGCACTAGGAAGCAATTGTGGACTTCATTCAAGATAATGCATGGACTAGTCATCCTTCCTAAAAGCTAAATGGAAGGGACAGTCAAATTACTTTATTGAATAAGATAGCTAAAAACTTAAAAGTCTTTGCCTGGGATTCTGTGCCATGAATGCATGAGTGGGAGGAAGCAAAACTTAATTCAAGAAGAAGAAAACAAACTTGGACAGGCTAGTTGCAGCTGTGGTTGTCCATGGTAAGTTAGACACAGAAGGTAACCAGAAATCAGAAAAAGTAAACAAGAAATAGAGAAGAAGTCATGAGGATGAATGCATATTTCATTGCTCAGACATTCCAGGATTAATATGTCCTCTCCTTTTTACCCAATCTTTAAAATTACTCTCTTTTTATGCTTGAATTTGAAAAGATTTTATATTTTCATGTGGGTTTTTTTAATATAATGAAGCAGAACTAGTTTGCATAAGTTTGTGAAGATGTCTGTAGAAATCCATATATTTTACTGAAAATTTGAACAAGTGAAACAAATCCAATTGCTGTAGGTATGACTTAAGATTGAAATAAAAAACCAGAAAAATCCAGAAAAGCTTTTATCATATGAAGTCAGGCACCCTGAAAAACCGTATATATTTTGTAGAAAACATTAGTAATTCAGAAAATATTTGTAAAAGTTTGCTCTCATGTCAGAGGAAATATCTACATAACATATCTTTCCAAGCATAACAATAGAAGTACACAACGTTGCTTAGCATTTTGGTAACAATCTTTACTTCTGGAAAGTGCTGATAGGAGTAATCAGTCATTCCTCAGATTTTACATTTAAACTGTCTGTATAACAGTGTGTTTTAAAACAAGAAAACCTCCTTTCCCGTTTCATCAGCAAACTTCAGACGTGTTGGTTAGAGATCTTAAGATTCTGTGTCACTGCTGTGTCCTTACCTTTGTTTACAAAGCAGGTATTTTAGCAGCATATATAGAGCCTAGCTAAGATCAAGGCGCTACATGCTGCACAAATGCATCATAATAATCCATTCCCTGAAGAATTTACACTTCTAGAGATGGAAAGGAGGATATAAGATATTTACATGTAATTTATGTATATATTAGTGGAATAGCAAAGTATGTTATTTGGCAAGTGTTCTGTTAGATCCACAGTGTATTACAGTTTTATTTCTATATTTGTTAATATTGAAGTATGGTTTGGTTGGGAGAGAGCTGAGCTAAACTGGAAGACAAAAGGAGGATTTAGACTTTATTTTCCAGGGGAAGGGGAGGGATGGAAGTAAGTGTGGGCAGGGCAGCACCTAGGAGCTCGGATGAACAATGTCAGCCTTTTGCCGGTCCACTGGATTCACCCCAGAGCTATTTCCACTTTCCTGCCAGCTCTAATAGAGACTCTTTTACCATTAGATGTGCATGTGGCTGCTAGCTATAACACACTGAAAGCTCTTAGAGCCTCACAAGCCCTTGCCCCCACAGTGAACAGGCAAGTTGTGCTGGCTTGCTGTTTCTTTCCTGTTACTCTTCCCCCAAAATACACAAAATAATTTCTAATGTAACTTTTGTCTGTACTTAAGGACTGAATTACCAAATGGCATTATACACTTGCAAATGGGAATGAGAAGCCCAGTGTTTACCAGTGAGGTGGGAGAGGGACCCATCCACAGGAAAAGGAGTCTCCTAAAGTGCTGTCTGCATATCGGAGGGTGGGAAGTTAGGGAATGCTGCTCTGGAGCCTATAGTGCCTGCTGTTTAAAATGCCTACATTGCTTGCCTCTGAGCTCACAATACAGCTGGCATGCTATCAAATATCCCAAAGGGTATTAGCAGTGGGATTTTAGTAAAAGCTTCTGTGTTTAATAACCAGTGCTATTTTTAAATAAAAACTTATCCAGCACTAAGTGGAGGGGAAGAACCTAACAAAACCCCAATTGTGCATGTCTGTCTTATTTCAATATGTATAAGCCTTTGTAGAGCAAGGCTTTGCTGATGCAAATATTGTTCCTAGAGATAGTTCACATCTTTCCACCTTACTACTCCAATTAGTTTCTCAGTTTTGTGGTCTGAGTTTTCAGAGGTTTTTTGTCTCCTTTTTCTTCTTGTAATCACTTTGTGTTTAGCTTTTGACCCTCCCTTTTCCCTTCATCCCTGGAGTGCTGATCTAACTTCTAAAAGCTTTGAGAAATATACATCCACGAAGTCCTTTTGCCCTGACTGCTGCTGGAAGTGCAGTTCTATGTGGCATCTGTACATTTCCACCTGTCCTTATAGTTACCATAGAAACTAGCCATGGGCGTAAAGCCACTGATGAGGCAAGGAGGAAGGGATAAGCCTTTTAGTTCCTAAAATAGAATGATAAGTGTAGGGCTGAGAACAAATCTCACTCTAATTGTCCAGGACGCACACCCAGCAAAGTATGAATTCTGGTGGTGCTGTAGAGTAGCTTTCAAATGATATATATTATTCAAGGAAATGTATGCATTGCTCCAGCTCAGCTGTTGTTCTCACACTGCCATGGGGGGTCATCACGTACCCAAACTGACCTGTGACTGGGCAAGCTGTTACGGAAGCTGGTAAAGCTCTTGTGCCATAAAACACCTCAGAGTCACAACAGTTGAAACAGAAAGGTTGTAGGATGCTTTGATCTTACTTTAACAGGGGAAACTCTTGCTCTCCTTTGCATTTGCTCAAGCTTGTGCAAGAGAATTTTTTGGCCTGGTGAACAAGATTGAATTCAGCTTGCTTCAGTTCTGAGACAAAATCCAATTTTCCTTTTGAAAAGAGATGATACTAATTTTTCTGTAGCTTTAGAGTCTGGGTTATTGCTTTCAGCTGGGCCACGTGAATGTTGAGGACACGTATTCTGCTCTGATAGCAATCTATAGAGATGGTGTGAGTGATCACATAATGTGCGAGTCAAAGACATAGGCTGATGAAAGCTGACACCTGGCAAACCTGCAGCTGGTGAATGTAGCAGAAACTCATCTGACATCCAAGCTCAGCCTCAGCAATCTGTTTTGCTTCTGAATGCGGGTGGGATTTTGGGTGACATTGAAGCGATACCATTGCGTGGCCAGAACACTGAGGAGCTGGAAGCTTGAGTCTGTTTCTTTCTGTCTCCTGTCTTGCTCTCAGGTTTAAGTTTTCCAGTGGTAAGAAGTTACTAGGAAAAGGCCCATTTTGCTGGATTTACTAAAGCCTCAGTTTGGTAACTTCAAGATTTAACAGGAGACAGACTTAGTTATCCAGGACTTTGGGGATGCCCATTTAGCAGAAGGGTTAATGAACAAAATGCTCTATATATTTCACTGATTTCTTGATGGAAGGTGATGAAGGGCAAGAATGGCCCATGCACCGTATTTACTTACAGCATATGTTGCAGGCAGACATGGACAAGCACAACTTGCTCTTAAAGCCAACCAGAAGGTATGTGACTGTATCACTGTAGTCCCAAGCTGAGGCTAACGCTGACATTTCAGGAGGGCTTGTTAGTTCAGGGCTGGTGTGATGCAAACTGCAATCACAGGGCTTTGGCCAGCGCAGAATATGGACAAAATTGCTTAATCTGCTGATTTGTCTCACTGTCAGTTTGTGATGCTGCTTTTTTTCTGAGCCAGGCAGCTGTTCACTGGCAGCTGGAGTAAGAACACTGCACTCTCAGTTCCCACAAGCTGCTGAACAGTTGTCAAGGGGGAGCTAACTTCTATTAACTACTTTTCACAACTGCATTTGAATTGTGAACAAATTTGTATCCAGTTACCAGTTCTTTGCAACTGCTGATGCTAGATCCTGGTCTCATTTATAACAATTTGGAATTACACATTGTTTTTCATCACACTTGCTTTTCACTTAATTGCATTATAAATGAGACAAGGCTGACTTCCCCCTTCCCCCAATACTATTCAACCTTGCTGAAGTCTTAATATTATATTTGTGTAGCCTCCATGGTATACTTCAGTGGGTCTTATTCAACCTCTTTGTGCCTAATAAAACTCAGTAATAGTTGTATTTGCCAGAATAGATTTATTTTTTCTTTTGGAATTACTGTGTTTTTAACGTAATAATGAAAAAAGTTTTTAATGAATTCTAACATGCTAAATACAGTGACATTTTAAAAACACCTTTTCAGTATATTTTATCTGATCTGTAAGACTATGGAACTTGAAAAAGAAGTTTCTCAGCTGCCAAGTGAAAAAAATACCACCGGTTTATTAACAAAGGAAAATGTTACAGATTACTCTGGTGCCACATTTATATCGGCAGTATGTGTTCGTTTATCCAGTTCCCAATGAAAACAACAGAAAGAACGTACTAAATTCAGCTAGCTGTGTAGATTATGCTGTTTTAAGGAGTTTTATTTTGAGAATTGTCTGCTTGCCACAGTCTTGGACACCACTAAGCATTTTTTTTCCTACTAAATTCAACTCCAGGTCCAGTACTTTTTATCAGAGACTCCATGGTTTATAGTCGCAGATTGTTATTTTCTAACAACCCTCATGTGATGAGAGAATAGCAAAAAGCCCTGCAATTCTTTCTTTCGTATGCATGGTTGAAGACAGAGGGTATAACAAGAAACTTTGAACTACTAAAATATATCCATGGCCCATAGCGTTCACTGTTCTGCTTCTTGAGATAGCTGATGGAATTTGTTTCCAAAGGACCAAGCCAGTTATAATGATGTTCTGTGGCAGAAAATGGTTATACTTCATGAAGCCAGCTTTTAACCAGCTCCTGTCAAGAGACGTTGGATTGATAGCAAAGGTAGATAGATGCATGTGCTACACATTAACAGAAAATACTAAGTGGTTAGAGTAAAGACAACTTTATGCATTCCAAAGCATTTTGTCTGTAATTATCACCCCTTTGGAGGGGAGAATTATAATCTATGATGTGTTTATATTACATGGTGTGAAAGCTCAGAATTTCTGAATCACAGCTGTAATATAATGCTTTTATTTATAATATCCTCTTCTTTAAAACAAGCAAACAAAGAAAACCCAATCACTTCTTTAGCTTTTCTCCACTGTTTAGAAATCCAGTATTTGGCTTCAGTAAGTAATGCAACATGCTACCTTTCTCAACCTACAGCATGTCTTGGCTGTTGTGCAATTGTTTCTAACATATTGTGGCAGTATGAAGTGCAAATCTGGGACCATATTTATCAATTCAACTTGTTTATTTTCAAAATTATTCTGGTGATGGCATTGGCATTTTTTTCATCTGCAGAAGTCTTTGTATTCATGTGTATGGGCTGTACTTGCTGCATTGAGGATTTAATCCTGGATTTGGTGGTTTGGATGCAACTGAAATATATATAAATAACGATAAACAGAAAACATGCATGAAGTATTAGAGGACTGTATTGGAACTAGGGAAAACAATTGGAACAAGAAGTATGTCATTATATCAGAGCTGTCCTCAGCCAGACCAGTGTTTCCTTTTCTCCACGCAAACACGGTACGTAAAATTTGTCCACGCAGTAACCCAATTGGTAGCACTAGTTTCAGCTGCAACTTGCTGCCTGTATAGCTATTTGGAAATGGGAAAAGGAAATGAATCAACAAATCTCACAGCAGATTGGAAGATTATAATGTGTGCACAGTGAGGTCTGAGCTGCAGAAAGAACCCTGGTGGAACACTATGGTTAGATATTTTCACATGATAGGCTTGAAAAATGAAACAGATGCAGAATTTGCAGCAGGATGTAGAAAGAAATGCTAGGGTAAGGAGAATCATCTCTTGGGAATATTCCCAACAGAAAGACATCTGGCCTGGGATTAGAAATCTGGACTATTTAATCTGAATTATCTTAAAACATTTATAATTTATCCTCTTAGTGATCTTCAGCTTCTCTGGTCACTGTTTCTTTTGTAATAAGCCCATTTTTCCTGTCTTCCCTGCCCCCCTCTGCCATTAAAATGTAGTCCTCTCTCACTGCTATATTGTCTTTAACCAGCATCTTTGTATAGCGTAATTCAGAGTAGATGAATTTCAGAGTCTAAATGATCTTAGGGGCACCAGAAATAGGAGCACAGCATTATTAAAGCAACTTTTCACACTGCTTGGGCACCTCTTTTAAATATATTTAATGCTTTGTATTTTGAATATTTACATTTTTATTTTAAAAAGATCTATTTACATTATTTAATGTCTACAAGTTTCATGAAACACTCTTCACTAGGAAGCTTTCCTTCATGTCTAATGGCTCTGTATTTCATACTGCATTTTAAGTCTGGGACTTCTCATGAGAGCCACCCCAAAATACATCTTTTTTTTTTCCTTTCTTTCTTTATTTTGGTATTTTGGCAAACTGCTTATCTACTAGTTTCATGTTGTGAAATTGTTTTTTATGGGGATGCCTGTGTGAGTCTTCTGTATTTTCTTTGGAGATGTAAAACACATCTATTTTTATTGGCTTCCTCTCCTTACAAGATTTTATACTATAGCAATTTCTTTCCAACCTTAGATAGGAATATATGACTACATCCAGCTCAAACAGGGATGATACCAGAAAAAGAGAGGAGCAGAAGCTTGCAGTTTTTGCTGCATGAAGCCTGCTCCAGAAATTGTTAGAGAAGCAGAGACTTCTGCATACTGAATGCAGTTACTGGCACAGGGGTCATTGTCAGTCCTGGATCAGAGGCCCATACTCAGGTAAACTCTGATCCTCGTGATGCATATTTAAGACTTTGCTTATGTGAGAGCTCCATTAGCATTTCACATATGTAACCTCAATAAAAATCATTAATACTTTACCTAAACAGGAAGAATATAACTTATGATAGAAGAGTTTCATTATTGATTTCCACTTGTAGCAGCTTTTAAAAGTGGTCCTTACTGCATGTAATTCTGGAATGGATGTTGATGAAGCATGATTTCTTCACGTGAGTAGATAGTATAGTATGTATATGTTTAATCTCAGAGCTGTAGTAGCCTGAAGATATTATTTATAAGCACTTTTTTTGGTGAAAGCACTGGAAATGGGAAAGCTTTCTGCTGCATCATGTTTGCAATGGAGAAATGGGCAGAGTTCAGTTATACCGCATATAACCTGAGGAAAATTGGGGAAATACGCCACCTACAGCTACCTCTGTAGTATTTCTTTTCTTGTGGTTGTGTGTTTCTTTTTTTAATGTCTTTTCTACAAATCTACTGTTGAAAACCATATCAAGAAATTCTGCCTGTTGGTACCAATGAAGGTGAGTAAATATTTTTAACGTTGTGTATATTGCCATTTTTTTTCCTACATATGCAGGCCTAATGTTAAGAAAAAAAATTCTATTGAGAATTAAATCTCTCTGAGTTTAAATTTTATTACTGTATCTTTAGTTTTTCAGGTTGGGGGCTAAATTTGCTGCCTGCATAGCCAACTGTGGTCACAAGAAATCTGCACCAGTTTTATACAAGTGCTCTGTGTGAATGCAAGACAGCTGTTCCCAGAAAGGCTGAGGTATGTTTAAATAGGGGACTTGGAACCTTAACATGCCCTCAATAAACACAATTCTAATAAAAGGCGTAGGTTGATGGAAACAATAGGGTGTGAATTATTCCCTGCTTGGAGATAACAGCTTTACCTATGTTTGCCTTTTTTCAGCAGTGGGAAATACCTGATGTATCATCTCCCATCTGAATGCACATGTCAAGGGAGAAAATGCGCTCCTTTGTTTGTTGTCCCGCATTTCTCCATGGTTTGAGTGCATGTACCAAGATGTGGTATCACGTGCCTTCAGGAAATCACCTGTACTCTTTAGTGGTAAGCTTGGTGCAAAGAAACAGGTCATCTATCTGCTCTTGGGGTCCAAGTAGAAAAAGGGCACACTTGAACAGAGTGCTGCATTTTGAGAGCAAACATCGAGGCCAGTCATCAGCAGTTTGGAAATCAGTGCTACGTATGGATGCGAGGCTAGAAACTATGCACATAGCTCAGTCACTGTGGTATGGGAGCAAGAAGTTATGTGATCAGCATTTGCCACTTGAGTTTTTGGGAAACAAAGATGGAAACAGCACAACATGTAATAATTATCAGCATTAATCATTCCAGGGACTAGCTTTGCCTCTTTTGAGGCTTGGTGGAGGAAAGCTTTGCTGCCTGTTTTTGAGACATGCTACTTATCTCCCAGAAGTCTGTGTTGTCTCCTCGCTTCTCCTACAGCTTCTGTAGGACCTGGGTACTTTAGCTAGAGGGATTCCCACTACCGTTACTACCCTGTAGTCATTAATGAGGACACAGAACCAGGTAAGACCTATTAAAATAAACAGAATGAGGCTGTTCAAAAGCACCATCACCATACTTGTTTCGGGTTGACTGTGACTGCGGGGGGAGGCTGAACAGTGGCAGCCACTACTGCAAGATGAATGTGAAATAAAGCTCTGCTGCAGGCCAAGTACCACTTTAAAGGATGAAGCAAAGAAACGTGAGGGAGTAACTCCTTTACGAGCATGCCTCTTCAGAGCCTGCCCGGGGCTGCAGCGGGCACCCCTGAGCCTGACTCGGTGCCTGGGGAAAGCCGCTACGGGCCGGGCCGGCGGCGGGGCCACCTGCCGTGCCACGTCCCCCAAGCTCTACACATCTCCAGCGCAGAACCCAAAGGCCCGACCGCGGGCAGGCAGAGAGGGGAAGACGACAGAAGGCGGCAGCAGCCGCGGCGCCCGGCTGAGGAGCGGCGCGACGACGGCTGCGGAGAGTTCGCCTCGTCCCGCCTAGGGGCGGAGGGCGGGCGCCTGGCAATCGNCAGAGCGAGGGTCGGCTCGTGCTTTGTTGGGCGCGTCAGGGGCTGAACGTAGTAGCGCTGTCCGTGACGCAGCGGAAATACGTTTCGTTAGGCGCCCGCAGACGGGGCGTCAACGGGAGAGGTGGTAAGGCGGCGGCGCAGAGCTGGTGGTCTGAGAGGTGGCCGTATCGTAGCCTTCGGGTTTGTCACGCGTAGCTCTGCGCTGGGCAGCCTCTCGACTGTAAATTTACCTGCGCTCAGTTCTTCAGCGAGATTGTCTCAGATATTGACCTTAGCTTGGAGATCGCCATGCTTGGCATAAAAGGCATAAAAGCGTATTTCCCTCCCCCGCCGCACTAGATTGCACTCTTGTGAAATAGGTGTGCCCGTCTTGAGTAGTGGGGTAACGGCATCTTTTCCTTAAGGTTAAAAATTATTTAAGAAGTTTCAGCACGGCCTAAAGTAGAAGGGAATTTCACATAGAAGTTGGTGTACAGTGAGGTTTAAATATGCTTTACTGTGGATGTTTACATTTCTTTGTAACAAGGTTTTCTAACTTTTGTTCTTATGAAGACTAAGTTGATGTAATTTAGCATACAAATAATAGGATAGTGTGAAGCCAGTTCAATTTTTACATCTCCACTAAGCCTTAAAATGATTTTAGAACTTTTTAATGACTTGATATATCCATTTGTAGCACATATACCTTTCTCTCTGGCTGCATGAACTTTTTTTTTTTGCCAGAGCTCTATGTATTTCTAAAATATTAGCAGATGATATAAATATTAGTCCTTTCCCTATCCTTGGATCTGCAACTACTAGGATATGTGATGACTGTATGTACTCCTTTAAACCCCTTTACAGCAGATTACTTAGGAAGCTGTTTTGAAAGTATAGTGTTCTTTGTTTTCTGGTAATGGTGGGATTAGAGATACAGTTTATAAGCATAAAAACACTTAAGTCCATAAGACTCATATTTACAGTTAGGTGAAAAATTTTCTGCTTTAAATCCACTTTAAAAGTTTGAAGCTTTTTACTTTGACTTACTGAAAGAAAATACCAACAATGGTCAAAAGCATATAAACCAACAATATTGTCCCACTCCGCTCAGCGCTTGTCAGGCCACACCTGGAGTACTGTGTGCAGTTCTGGTCCCCGCTATTCAAAAAAGATGCGGACAGGCTGGAGGGGGTCCAGAGAAGGGCCACCAAGATGCTCAAGGGTCTGGGAAGCCTGCCATGTGAGGATAGGCTGAGGGAACTGGGTTTGCTCGGCCTTGAGAAAAGGAGGCTTAGAGGTGATTTCATCACCATGTATCAGTACTTGAAGGGAAGTTACCAAGAAGATGGGGACTCCCTTTTTACAAGGAGTCACATGGAGAGGACAAGGGGCAATGGGTATAAGTGACTCTTAGGGAGATTCTGATCGGACACGAGAGGGAAATTTTTCACAATGAGAACAGTCAACCATTGGAATAATCTCCCCAGGGAAGTGGTCGACTCTGCTACACTGGATACTTCTAAGACTCAGCTGGACAGGGTGCTGGGCCATCTCGTCTAGACTGGGCTCTTGCCTAGAAAGGTTGGACCAGATGATCCCTGAGGTCCCTTCCAACCTGGTGTTCTATGATTCTATGAATATATTATTTTCTTGGTTTCTTTTGCCTTTACTTTGGCATTGCTGCAGTTTAGAAAGAAAGCGACAAGTAGATTGAAAACTACCTCAGTGACCCTGAAGACATTAACGCATTTGAGCACAACAAAATCTCAGCTGAAAAAAGACTTGCAGTTAGGCATTGCTTTTCTCACAGAGAAACAGATTTAATCTTAAAATTGTTTTCAGTGTGCTTTTATTGATCCAATGCTTTCTACTTACTATATTTATTAGGGTACGTGGTCATAATGATCCCAGTTTAAAATATTTACAATGGCAATTTTAGAGGTAAACAGTAGGGGAGGGTGGAATTGGAGATTAGCCATCTCCATGCATCTTTTAGCATCTGAAGTTTGAAACCTTGTTCTTAGGATGACAACAATCAGCAGTATTCTTATAACAGATTTGATTAGAATAACCTCTTCTTACAAGTAAGTTGGCCAACTGGAAAAAAAATAGGAAGATATAATTTGTTATTTAATCTCATATATCCTATCTGTTTCCCCTAGTTTCTTCTTTTTTTTCTGTAGTAAGATGCTTACAATGTAGCCCCTGAAGGTGAATGCTATCTGATGTTTAAAAATCCCAGTTTTGCTTTAGTCTTTTTAGATAGTTGTCGTATTTCCTAAACGTTTTTTTTGTTACTTATTCAAAGTTACAGATTGTGCTGTAGCTAAAAATGTCTTTGTTGCCTAAGGAACTAACAAGAGAACAATTTCTAAAGAAATAAGAATTGTGCATTAGTTTTGTTAAATACTTGTCTCCGAAAGAGAAAAGTGAATTCAGTTGATGTTGAGAGCAAAGGTAGAGATCTTCCCAAGGTGGGCGGATTTTCACTGCTTTATTTCACACGTACATTTATTTTTAAATAATAATAACAAAACAGAGAACTTGTAACTTAATTGAATGATATTATTTTCCATATGTTTAGTAGTTGTTTTTGTGGAGTCGTATTGTGTTTACTGAACTAGAAATGTAACAGTTTGAAGATTTTGCAGATCTGGGATCATGTTGTCTTAATCTGTGCATGAGAGGGAGCAGGAGATTGGCAGGCCTTATTGCTGAGGTGTGCATGCCTCCCATCAGAACATATACCCTAGCTGTGCATTAGGACCCTATTGTTTAAGCTAGGACTAGGGGCAAAACTGATGTGTGCAAGATTGCAGAATTTGGCATGGTATATCCTCGTTAGTGAAGTTGTAAAAACCCCAAATAAAGATAGGACAGATGTTAATAAAACTCATTAGGCAAATAGGCAGCTGAACTAAGTATTCATGCTTTTTTATAGGTGTTATAAATGTAAAAAAATAGGAAGAGAACCGAACTGCTTGGTTTTGAAGAAACATAAGATATACCAGAAATTGGTGGAAAGAAGACAATCAGCTGGTCTTTGTCAGCATACCAATTCTTTAAGAGCAACAGCATATTTTGTGGTAGTTGCAGCTTGTAAAACAAAACAAATCCCCAAACCCAAACAAACTACCCCTACCTGAGTCCCCTTAAAGTTATATCATACAAGTAAGTTGGTTTTTGTCAATGACTATTTTAAACTGAACTGAAATTCCATCTCTCGGTAGCAAAATATGATGCTAGACTGGTAGGAGTGATGACATAGCAAGGAGGATCAGGAGGGCTGTGGTGACAAAAACAGAATTATGGGGAAGATTTTGCTTACCCCTCTATACTTTGACTTGAGATCTCATCAGGCTTGGTAGTGTGCTGAGAGTGGCCCAGCACTCTTTAGATACAATAAAGAAATGATTCGTGGACTGCAGAAGAGGACAGCTGATTTTGACCTTGTGAGCAGTATATTTCAGAAGGTTACTACTGACTAGCTAGTCTAAGAGCAGCCATAAAGTACTTAAATTTAGCATTCTTGAAAGAACAAGAAAAAAAAACTAGTAGCAAATGGTAAATGTGTTTAATTTCAAAAAGGGGAGTTATGAAGAAATGGGAGGGCTCAGCCAAATGGGTGAAATGCTTGCAAGTGGCATGGACTCTTAACACAAATTATACTACAATTGTAGGGCAAATGCCTATCACTTATCAGCTGGATTCTAGAGCAATTAAAATGAACCAGTGTACACAAAATCAAGGTAAAATGATTTATTGAGAGTAAGATGAAACTCTTAAACTCACAAATGGAATCTAAAAACACGATAGGGCAGGTGGAAATGATTATGAGGAATGAGTTTTCAAAGAAATAGAAACTACTAAGAATCCTTGTACAAATACATCACAGGTAGGAAGCCTGCTGGAGAATTTACAGGGCAAACAGCTGATGCTTTTACAGGTATAAAAGGATTAGCCAAAGAAAACAAAGACATGGGTGGGGGGAAGCTGAAAGCTGAATCTTGTCCTTGTTGACTGAAAAGGAGCTTAAGGAGGTTGCCACAGTACAGTCTCTCTTTGTAAGTGTTTTGAAGGAGCTTTCTTAGAATTGGATTGTTGGGAGAAGAAATTGCCAAGATAAGATCCCTGAGCAAGATTGTGTTCGCCAAAGAGTTCTAATGAAACTCATGTGTGAAACCACTGACTGACTGACTATGGTGTGCAAACTATTACTTACAGTTTTGTTAGTACTGAAAGAACAGGTGGTGGTGTACATTGACACATTTTTGAAGAGTTTTAACAAACATTGGGAACTGTAGAGCTAGTAACTTTGGCTCCTGTATGAAGTCATTTGGTGGAATTTATGTGATAAAGGCTAGAGCTGTAGGCATGTGAATAAGATTGATATAATGGGAAAGACTGTGCAACTTGTCAAATGTGCCTTACAAGCCTATTACAGGCTTTTGAAAGGGCCAGTAAGCAAGCAGTAGTTTTGATTTAATTGTATTCTACAAGAGTTTACAGAAGGACTTTGAATGGTGTTACTCACTAAATGAGTTTGAAGAAATTGAACTTCTATGTATCAAGGTCTAATAATTGTCAACAAATAGGAAACAAGATGAGAAATAATTACTGGCTTTCCTATGTAAGGGAGTCTCACAGGAATTTGTTCTAGGGTCTCTGCCATCCAATAGCCCCATGAGTGATCTGGAAAAAAGGGATGAGCAAGGTGGTAAAGTTTGCTCACTGCACTGACTTATTCAAGGTAGTAAAAATGAAAACTTGTTACGAAGAGCTGTAGAAAGACTTCATGATACTGCATGATGGAATGATAAAATGGCATGTGAGATTCAGTGCAGATAAATGCACTTGGCAAAACCAATCCTAATTTTCCACATTAGAACCAAGGACACTGAATTACATATGGCACGAGAGAGATCTTAAAATTATAACACTTCATTCTAAGCAAATGCTAGCTCAAAGCACAGTAGCAGTCAAAAAAAAAAAAAAAAAGGGCAACTAGGCTATTAGGAATTATTAGAAAAGGGATAGAAAACAAACCATAAAACCTTATTATGCCCTTGCATATAAATGCCATGGTTTGCCTGCAGATTCATTGTTACCTGAAGTTCTGGTTAGCCCTCTTCTGAAAGTGTATTATGAAATTAAAATACATACAGAGAAGGACAAGAAGGATGATAATATATATGAAAAGACATTTTCTTAAGGAGTCATTAGATGGATTAAGGTTCTTCATCCTGGAAAAGTTAAAACCAAGATGATAGAAGTCTACGTAGTGTTGACTTTCATAGAACAGATGAATGAGAAGTGACTGTTTATGATTTCTTTTTTCTTCCTAATGCAAAAAAAAGGGGTATCATGTGAAATGTTCAGAACAAAAGGGTACATACGTACATGATCACAGATCAGACAAACTGGTGGAAGCAGAAATTCTGAAGAGGTGTTAAATGTACTTTAGGAAGTTCTTTAGCTGCAGATTGCTAGAATCTGGCAGTGAGTATTAGGAGAAATATTGCTGCGTGCCTACCCTTCTACGGCAGATCAGCCAGGAAGACTGAATACCGGCAAGGTGGACTTTTAGTTTGATCCAATATTGTCATTCTTGTGGTTTTTATGTGATGGGAAGAAAATGTGGCAGAGAGTGCAGCAAGTATTTGTATACCTTCTGGTACAACTGCTGTGCGTGCAGCAGGGGAGGCTGCCACGGTGGCTGCTGCATGGTGCTTTCCCCCTCTCCTGCTCTGGAGCCTGACCTCCCTGTTGCAATTGTGTGAGGTCTCAAAGCTGAGGGGGGCTGTGGTTTTACGTTGGTGCCACATAGACTGCTGGTATTTTAGCTAGGGAGCCTGAAGTGGGGGTCAGGTAAAAACAAAAACAAAAACAAAAAAAAAAAACAACACCCAAACAAACAAAAAAAACCTGGACATGACTCTTGTGAAATCTGTGGAAAGAGATGTGTTTTAAGTTCTCCTTACTCCTTCATCCTTGCACCACAAAATGCTGCAGTTGCAGTCCTGTTCGCCTTGGTATGCAGAAGTTTGATCTTCCTAATGCTTTCTTGAGTACTTCTAGGCATTGTAGGGAGAATTTTTGACTCTTCTAGCAAAGATAAATGTGTGGGAACAGTGTCTCTCACTACTGGAAGCTGATCAGGGATGCTGTTTGCCTGAGGCAGTACTCCTTATTACTCTCAAAGAAGAGTGATGGATATGACTTGAAATGGAACCCATTTTTAGATGTATAATTAAGTCCTTATGTCAAGAAGAAAAATGTAAATTCAGCTTTTTAAGCTTTAATATGTGGGGTAGACTTTACACACCAAGAGCATAGCATGACTCTGAAGTAGTAGCAGTGCCAATAGCTACAAAATACATAAAACAATGCAACTACAGAAAAAACTAGACTGTCTAAAGCATGGGGCTGACAATGAAAAAATCCATATTATAGTTGTGTATGTCATGTAGTGTACTTACTTTTAGGTTGGGGTTTTTTTTCCTTACTGTACAATCATTTAAGGCAGGCTGACTACTATATACATTCCCAAGTGGGAAAAGATGACACTGCTGTTTGTTGCATTAAATTTTGTGCTAGAATGATAAAATCATGGTTGTAGAGTATCATAAAGTGTCTTCACCGCTTCTCCTTGTTTATCTTCGTTTTTCTGAATCTTCCTCCAGCTTAAATTATAATGGAGAAAGATCTAATAACTCATTAAGTAATGATGTTACATATGAGAACCTTTATGCTGTTTTTAGATATAATAGTTAGAAATTAGTGATGTAAATGTAAAAGACACCTTTTTGGCACTTCTGTTTGATTATTGGTTGTTCGTTGTGGAAGCTGTGGATCACAATTGTGTTTTATGAGAGCGTAGTGGTGAGAACAATAACGCTACAAAAATTGGCAGATGACAGGCTTTGCGGAATGGCATCTTTTCCTCACATTTCAACTGAGGTACATCATGTTATGTACTTCTATTAATTTATTCTTGTGCTACACAGTTTTCCATCACACCTGCCATAATACTGCATAAATGATGTGTTATGGTGTGAGGTATCATTGGTCAAAAATAAAGCAAGCTATATCTGAAAATTTACATTTAGTAAAGATGCTAATTTTAAAAGTATGCAGAAAATGCATTTTCAATGCTTGACAGTTATAGTAGCAGCACTAATGATGAAGTTGTTTGGAAATTTCCTAAGGCTTTCCTCACAGTTCTTGTCTTGTGTCCCATTTAGAGTAGTAGGAAGTAAAGTACTTCAGTCTTGGTTCCTAATTAATTTTCTTGGCAGATGGTTACATTTTTTCCTGACATCTACAACAGGCTATCTCCACTGTTTTAAGAATTACCATGGAGTTCACTTGTAAAACCATATAAATCCTCCAGAATGTATTAAAAAAAAAAAAAAAAAATTCAATGCTGTAGCTTCTTAGTTATTAAGAAAACCACAGTCTATCAGTTCTAGTTTGTACTTAAGTATAGAGGTTTCTGTACATGAAGCTCAATTATAACTAAAATGTTTAGGACACTAAAATGTTTGAACTGAAGGAACTGATACTGATTAGATTACTGTTTAGAACCTGGCTTGCTGAGGTCTTCATCAATGGCAGGGTCTTTGCCATTGTAGAGTAAACAATGAAATTGTGCTTTTGGTTTTTACTCTACAATTTTATTCATTATTTTACTTTATTGAAACTCTTCGGGATACAGACTAGAATATGTCAGAACAGTAATTCATTGGAGGATGCAGATGAGAAATAATGATTTCTAGCTTCTTTGTGTGATGACTTTTCCTAATTGAAATAAAATAAAACAACTTTGAAAAAAGTAATCATTATCTACAGTCTTTTAATATATTACTGGCCACAGTTTGTTTTTTTTTTTTTTTTTTTTTTTTTGGTGTTGGGTTTTTTTTTAATAGATGCATCTAGGCATCAGAATTATTTTAATAAAGTTGTTATCAGGTTCATAGTTAATTTATGGTAATGTTTTTCTGTGGGTTTTTTTTTCCAATATATTATAGAACATCAAAGGTGGCAAGAGTCTGCCAAGTAAGAGAAGTGCTTCAAAGAGATCAACGCCATTACTCCAGGACCTGGCAGCTATAACCAAGCTCCTACAATGGAGTTGGCCAGAAATAGCAGAAAGCAGAGAGGGTCTAAAGAGTATAGTCAGCTCGTATGCTAATTTTAAATGTCTGTGTAATGTTAATTCCCTTTTTTAAAAAATGATCAAGCATATTATTGAATGCTCGTGATAATGTTTTGTTATGCTAATATTCTGAAAAGCTAAGCTAAGCCATGCCAAGTGCAAAAATGATTGAACATTTGCACATTCAAGCTTGTGTCCACAGTAAGCAAAACCCACTTTAAAAAAAAAAAAAAACAACCCACCAACCTAGTTTTTAAAGTTACTGAAATGTACTTTGCTTTGTATGTCATCTGTAACCCAACAGATCCAAACAAAAATCTAGCTGTTAATGCTAATTTATAAAGAAGTTTTTGAACTTTATAGATAAATGGATTTGGGGAGTTTAATTTGCAGTAGATACAGAAGCTAAATAAGTGGCTGAGATTTTTCACATTATTAAATGTCAGGTAGGGCCAGGATACTGATACCATCTAGTGGTTACAAATGCCCTAATGCTGTTAGGCATTCTTGGAATGTGATGGAGAAGCCAGAAGGTAACATTGCCATTTTTCGGTTGGTTTAGAGGGAATATTAGTAATCCTATTAGCCCTACCCCTCCACAATTTATTTGGTTTATGCTTGTGCAACAATGTGACACAGGTAACTGAAATTGATGTAATTTGTCTGTGTGTGTGATGTTACAAAGTTATGACTGCTGTGGGGTTACCTATTGGTTCTGTAGCATTCTGAGATCTTGCACCTCCAAATGGAAAGTGAAAGTGTGTGTGGGGTTTTGTTGGATTTGGATTTGTTTTGTTTTAATAGTATAGGATATTTGGTTACTTCAGGATTACCCAGTTTGGATACCCATTTTCAGTTCGTTTACTGTGAGTAAATGTGTGGATGATCTATTTTAAAACGTGTATATATTAAAAATATATTTAATTATTATATAATAATATTATAATTAAATATATTTTA
>WAAD01039493.1:0-38357 GCA_013389945.1 Fregata magnificens
GCACTGCAGCCCATAAATATTATTTAGATATATATAATAAATTATACTTTATATATAAAGCACATATATAATAGATAATGTATACACACACACACATTATATACACACAAAAATTGCTATTGGAATATTGCACATTTTCATCAACGTATTTTCAAAACGTAGCTGTTTTTACTGAGCACGCACATCTCTTCAATGTTGATTTGACCTCCAGAAAAAACAGAAAGGAAAAAAAATCGTAGCAATTAGTGCCTTTGGTTTTTTTTAACCTGAAAAGAAACGTCTACTTGCAACTCAGTTCAAATTTAAAGCTCTTGTGCAGCTCACAGAATGGACTTTCCTACCTTTTTTCTACGTTACCGATGTCTTCAGTGTAACTACTACAGTTAGCAAGTGAATTAGCATGCACTGAAATGAGTAGCACATTTCACAGCTCAAGCTCTTTGAGGTTACTTGCAAACTGAAAGATATACACCACGTTGATTGCCTGGAGTCACGTTTTACTCTGAAACAACAATGGCTAAATATCGAGCAAAAACAAAGCATGACAAAACATGACAAGGAAAGTCGTCGCTCTGTTCTCAGGACATGACACAGACTGGGAAAGACCGCTGTCAAGCTAAAAGTGCTAAATAATAATAAAAAGGACAGCAGAGATGTAATTACGATCTCAGAAATTTTTTTCCCATTTTACCTATTTAACATGCTAGGTAAAACAGTTTTTTACTACATAGCAGCAAAAGCACATGTTCACCAAGCTCTACTTCCACCTAACAAAAGAGCATTCTTAGCCACTGATTTCCACTAGCTTATTAATCAAGGAGAATAGCTAATAATAATAATACAAAATTGCAATTTAAATATTATTACTAGGAATACTGTTAATGGGAAATAAGAGCCTTTCTATAGTCTCAATTCTGAGTATTAAGGTAAGCCTTTAGGCGTATGTTAAATAATGCAGTACTGAAAATACGACTGAAATAGCTTAGTGTATATTCACAACAGATCCAGAAAGGACTGCAGAATTGCAGTACTAGGGCTGATATGTCAAATACTTCTCCCATTTGTACCACAGCACAGCCTAGAAAAGCCGATAAAGAACCCACCGGAGGCACACAATAAGCAGAAAAACAGCTCAGAAAAGCTTCAATGGCAACAGGTACAGTATGGTAAAAAGAGTCAGTAAAAAACCCCTTGATAAAGTAAGACATAGCAATTTACATACAGCTCCCATAATTCATCACATACATTCAAGTCACTTACCATGTAATTAGGGATAAATTATAAACACTGAACCATGGTGTTTCACTAGCATTTGTACAGGTTCTCCTTCTCCAAACAAAAGCACTCTGTGTATAGAAACTTGGCACCCAAGTGCAGTGCATCAGCATACAAGATTTTTAAACCAACAAAGCATTCAGTTCTGGGAAACTTATTTTCACTGTCCACCCTTCCACTTTGTTTTTTTTAGCTTGCCAAGAAAGTCATAAGTTAGAATATTCCAAGTTCCCTAAGGTGACAAAAGGCATTTGGACTGAATCTGTGAAAAGATTTAGAAATCTTGCTTCAGAAACTAACTACTGAGAATTTCCAGTTCCCCTTATAACTGGTTTAAAAGGAATCTCCCACTGTTGATGAATACGACTTCACATTTATTTTGATTACCATTTCTCTCACCAAAAGGCTTTATGTGAAATTTTATTACCATCTCAAAAACAGAAATCCTTTTACAGGCCCAAGAAGAAACATCCAACATTGTTCTTGAACCGTACACTTATCGGCAAACCAAGGAAGCGATCCCACAAGACTTCATTCATATAAGCAGCCATTCAATGAATCTCAAATGATGCAGCTGTATTGCTGGAAACTTGGGGTTTTTTAAATGCAAGTATCTGAAAGCCTCAGTTGTTAAGACTGAGCCTTCCAAATCTGAGAATGTAATTATTTTCTTATCAAGACTATTCCCTAAATGCAGCGACTGCTGTAAGTGCCTCTGCATATAAAAAAACACTCCCAGCACAGAATGGATAAATGTATTAAGAATTGATCTCAAATTCTCTACAATGTCATTACAAAAATCACTAAAGTATACATACTTTTAATCAAAGTTTCATTAGGCATCTATTGATTCTGTCATTGAAAAATTGCTATATTTAATCAAATTAAGTGCAACTGCCGATGTAATCAATGTATGCTAATGCAAATTCACATACAATGGAAGAACTGGAGCACCAGTAACTGCAGACCCTTACAGCACCATTGTGAGCATTTGGATTAAATTCAGTACAAATTTCATTTGATTTACTAAGTGTTTTCAGCTTAGTTTTGGGCTGAGACCACATGCAGAAAATCTAGGACTAGAAAATGTGTCCGCTGCAGTTTCCAAGTGTACAGAAACCGTCCTTCATAAACTGACAGTGAAGGCTGGCCCACAGAAAACGTTTGCTGTGTATATACTTGTGGGTGATACAGCACTGATGACTAAAAGGATGCTTAACACAACAGCCTACAAACTACATTCAGAAACATCCTAGCGACAGCTTGTGTTTTCACATTTCACTTCTGTCACTGCCCTAACATCAACAACTGTAACATCAGGCACATCTCCAGTTGTATATTGAGCTCCACAAGCTCCCTCACTTGTATTTTATTCTACCTTTAATCTATTTTAAAATAAATTAATGTATTTTTAATCTGTTGTACTTGGACTTAAGCTCCAAGAGCCTTTACTGTAAATTAAGCGGGCAGCTGTCCCTTATTAGATGCTTTCTAATTTTGGAACAAGGGAGGGAAAAAAAAAACCAAAACAAACAGAAAAAAAAAATCAATCCTCCTTCCTTTCTCACAAACAAATCAAAATTCATTCTGCTCCCTATCACAAGCATGAGGCCAAATCTGGCTGCTTTTATTTCAGATAATGGGAAGCTGCTCTTACTAAAGAATGCGAATGCAAATTTATTTTGGACTGAGTATGCCAGAACATGTTTCCTCTCCTCTAATTGACCTGATTTTACTTTTTGCTCAAGTTTCATACTAACTTCTGAGAAAACCGCAGAGTCGACTGACTTTAGAACAATTTGAAAAAAAAAAAAAATGTTAAAAATGTCTTCTGTACCCGAGAACTCCCTCTCAAGTCAAAATGTCCATGAAAACACAGAATGGGCCTAAGCTCTGCACAGGCCAAACTTTCTCATTCAGAATTTCCACGAGATACTTTCATACTAAGCAAATTACGGAAAGGATAAATGAAAAAACATACACTGTGGAAAATTTGCTAATGAATAAATTACCTCAAGAGAACAATGCCATAGACATTAAAATTATTCCAGAACATACCTGGGCATATTCTTTCTCTATTGCAGCTCTTTTCTGACTGAACGCTCTGAAAGAGAAAAAAAAAAAAGAAAAAAATCCTTTAATATATACAGCAAAACATTATAAATTCAATACTTTACTTAAAAGGATTTTCTGCTAGACAGTCTTTATAGTTAAATGAGCAACAAAAAAGCGAAATTGTTTGACAACTGTATATCAGTAGCCTAGCAACTAGAGCATGTGGACTTCACATATGCGGTGTTCAAACTTCCAAGTTTTATTGGATGGATTCAGTTCCCAGGACTACCGGTGTAAATACCGTTTACTTCGTTAAAGGCTCATCAGCTTTCCGCTGGTATAGCCTAGGGAAGAATTTGGTAGCACTGAACAGAATTTGACTTTACGCATCTAGATACACTTACTGGACAGCAATATCCTAATTTACCCACTAATGTAGCTATAGTACATTAGACCCACTTAACTCAAATGGTGCCAGTCATCGCATGTCATTCCACCACATCAGTGCTGTAGCCTCACATAGGGGCTCGAGATGTACCATCTCAGTGTATTTTAAAACAGAGGGTTTCAACACTATCACCGTTATAACAGGAAGAAGGTTCAAATACCTAGATGTGTAAAGGCTCTTCAAGGGTTTAAGCTATTCCTTCTTTATCCCTTGAACAGTCAAAGCAGAGTAATTTTCTTCAAGCTATACTATAAACTAAGCTTAAGGCTACGCCGTCAGCAAAAGAAAACCTAATTCTATTTGAATTAGTTACACAATAATTATGGTGACACATTAATAAAAAAAATCCTCAGGAACATCCTATAATAAGGTTAACTCAATAAACACAAACAAAAGGAGCACTAAACAGGCCCGTTCTACTCCTGTCTACTCCATTTCACCCATGAAGAGCATCCACACGCTGATAGGGCGTTACAGGCTCAGCCTCCCCAACGGGATGTAAAACAAAAGTCTAAATGCATCGCGATCGCTTAAAATTCTTTCCAGATTAATGATAGCCCCAAAGAGCTGGCCATAGTCCAACTCCAATAATTACATCCCATCTTCCTAAGTCCCCCTGTGTAGCTCAGGTGGGGTACAAAGGGCTGCATGACTGTACCATACAAAACTCCTCTATATGAACAGGTAAAGTTGTCTGAGACGCTTATAAGTCAGTCTACTTTGTAAAGCATTCAAGGTATTTCATCTAATATTACAAAGCAATTTCTTTTAGGCTATCCTGTTCCAAAGTCCAATATCCCAGTCAGTTTAGCAAACATCTAAAAACCACAATATCCTTCTATAAGAACTTACTTTTCTTTTAGTATAACTAAAAAGTATAAATAACTGCAGAAATAACTACTAGGAATAACTGAAATGCGTTATCAATATTGAAAAGGTAAAAGAAAACAAGCAGCTGTCTTTGAAACATAAATCTGGGAAGACTTCAGGCAAAGGCAGTTATTTTCCAATTCTCAGCTAATCTTATTTGAAAACATATAATCAGAGCTAAATGTTAAGGATACTCAGTTTACACAAAACCTGGACATGGAGCTGTATATTTCACCACAAGGTTTTTTTTTCCCCCCATACAAAACAAATCCCACTTAAACTAATTGCCTACCAATAATTGTGACAAGCTGGAAGCCTAAGATATCCCCTAAAAACCTTCTACATTAAAAGGTTTACACTAGAGAAGAAAAACAAAAGCATTCAACTGGCCCTAGTGTAGAATTACAAAACACCATGCAAATCAAATTTACTTGCAAAACCGACAGAAGTCTTGGACTTGGAACGACTGCAAGCTCCAGCATGAAGAAAATGTACTGTACGGTAGCAGCTCCATAAATTAGAAACATTTTAGAGTAGGTTTAGATTTTGTTCTGTATTTTAAATGGGGTTTTACAAAAAAGTTGGCAAGACAGCACGTAATTCAAGTTATACAATACTTAAACTTGTGTTTGATCTATGTTTTGGTGAATGAAGAAAATGGTAAGTACCACGAGACCAGCAGGATCAGCCGCCTGCATTCCTTGAAGCCGGTGTTCTCTGCTGCTTTGTGACTGCATTTCCCTCGATTAGTCAAACACAAAGCTGTTTTTAACCTCGGGACAGTTTATACAGGAATCCTTTTATGACAACCATAAATATATTACAAAACATGACGAAATATGAGACTGAAGTAGACAAATTTCCCAGGAGAAAATTATTTTGAGCAGGGAAAAAAAAAAAAAAGAAGTCTGACTAATAAATGCATCATAGTTTCTTAACTTGGGAAACCTGAAAACTTGCATGTGTGTATCTTGATTTTATGTGCAAAGCTGGGATATTCTTGACCTCATGGTCATTCAAGATGGAATTTCAAGTTCATTCATATCAGGAAACATTTGGTTCTGTAAGCTAATAAAATGTTCTCTAACTGTTACTGAGAAGTTTTTAAGAAATGAATTAGTGGGTCTGCAAGAAAGCAGGAACATTATTTAGGGTTTCTTTAAACTGGGATCTATTAATATCTGCTATTACATCTTTTTCTCTAACCATTAATTAAGTGCAAGAAACACCAGAATTGCACACCCAAAGAAGTGTCTTAGTTTTTGTTTCTGGACAGTAATTCCTAACTATCATCTCTATCCTGCAAACGTTAATTTATGCAATATGCTTATTCCCTTTGCCCCACTAAAAATCATTCAGAAGCATTTTAAATCTCTGACAGTTTAAAAAGAGGGTGAGAAAGAATAAATACAAAGAAATTCAACAATATTGGGTGTATATAATCAAGCTAAGACTATTTTTCATTTAAGTATGATACTTGCCACAATCCTCACATCGCAGGAAAATCGTGACTTCATCTCCAAAAAAAGAAAGCCAATTAAAAAAAAAAAATTTATGCTCACCATCAGGACAAGAAGCCACCATTTAAAAGAAATATTATTTTGTCACACGTCCAGAGTGTGACCAAGCGCCTGTCTTTAAAAGAGCCTGCTGCTAGGGAAGATTGCTGCAAGCCCGAAGGAAAAGTCACACTCAGGAAAGTTATTTCAATGGTTTCAACATACATGATTTAGCATCGAGAGGCAATGCCAGCCACCCACAGCATTTCCTCACATGTCGCTGCCTACAGCCCCTTCCATGGCTTACAGCTCCATATGACTAGAATGAACCTAATCCTGGAGGGATTACGAAGGAATGTTCTTTCCGAAGCAAAGAGCTAGAGCAGCTCTGCAGAGAAGGGTTGTCTTCCTTTGAAATGTCAGCATTGGGCAAGTCTGTCTGAAAACAGAGCAGTGGGGTTAGAGAACAGTCACTCCTATTGTCATTAGGACAATAAGGACTAAATGTGGGGTGGGAAAGGACTTCTCTTTCAGATTAAAAACTAATAAGAATATCTGAAGAGGAGAAGGGTGGAGATTTTTCTGCTGCGTAGCAGGACTTCGCCCACCTACATCTTCTCCTTACATTCCTCACCAGGCTTCTGACCTGGGATAACACACTCCAAGGTGCACCATGAGGCTGAGCTGGTCGCTTTGTTTCCCAAAGAAGAAAATTCTTTGGTCTTAATTCATATGACTTTATGTGACAAAAAAAATCTGGATGAAATTTAATGATCTGTCGTATTAAAGAAATTAGATTACGTGAACTGTAAGGGAGCAGGGGAAAGAAAAGTACACCTACTGTCATCCTCGCTTTGCCAATACTACTTTTACTAGTGCCGAACCCCCACCGTCACTTCCAAACACGAATTCAAGCAACTGCTAGGTATTTAAATCACTCTTATCAATTTAAGATAACAGATGCTATGAAATATTCAGGTATATTTATAACTTTTCTCTGTAAATAAGCGTAACAGTGTGAACTAAGGAGTCAGGTCAGTGGAGAATGATACTTCAAGAAGTTTTCCTATAGAGTTGTCAGTTACCATGAGAAACAGATGGGCTCAGCCTGGTAGGTGGATGTCCACTTGGGCTGGAAATGTCTAAAGCTCCCACTTTCATGAAAAATCAGTATATTAACATTAAAATATATATTAATGTTATATAAAATGATGTTATATTTGCCAGGATTATCCAGTCATACAAATCTAAGGATGAAAGTCACAGCTTGCACAGTAAAAACAGTCAAACACCCTGAAAATCAGAAAGTAAATTACTCTCTATATTAAGAAGTTAGTTTAACCACATCTAGAGAGCTATGCAAAAATGTAAATAGACACTTCATGTACAGGCCTCTTGAATAAAAGAAGGGGCTAAATTTGCACAGGTGAATGCATTTCCATTTAAAGGCTGAGAAATTCAACAACGAGCCAAGCAGGGGCCTGAATCACATTTGGAACAAGTCCCCGTGCAAGGTCACAATACGTAATGGTCAAAACCCGTATGTAGTAACTGACGAATTGGTATAACTCACCTAGCACTAGCAGTTTGTGTTAATACAATTTTTTGGCTATGGACATTCAGATAAATTGTTTAGAAATTTTAATGAAAAAAAAATTCCTTATAATTTATACAACTATGCAAAGCACCAGAAAACATATAAATTAGTATCATATCCAAAACATCCAAAAATCTTAGACTAAAGAAATGCACCTGTTTTAACTGACCTTGACCTAAGAGAGTCCCCAACTGCTACACTAACAAAAGCAAGGAGCAGCAAATGAGAAAATAACGTGCTCAGCCCTAGGGGGGCTGGATTTCCCGGATCAGCAGAACACAGAGCAACAGAATTGACACTTTCAGTGCCGTTAACTGAAAGATGATGAAAGGAAGGGGGAAAGAAGTTACACACACACCCCCCGCATGGTGATGGTAACTCTCCAAAACCTTTTTTATATATTTTTAATACAGGCTACTGTATCCCTAACAGAATCAAAACGATAAAGTCAGTATCGTTTTCTCTTTGCTTTACGAACTGTGGATCTCCCCACTTTTTGGTCAACAAAAAGTGAAACCCACATTAAGTGATGCAGGTGCAGATCAACAGAGTAGATCTGTAAAGCCCCAATACAATGAGAAAAGGAATGGAAAAAAAAGGTGGAGGAATAAAAGATTTTCCCTTGTTTCGATTTTATGGGATATTAAGGCAATTTCGAAATTCAGTTTAAAAAAGAGTTCACCCCATCAAAAATTCTTGAAGTAAATCTACTTAGGAATTGTAGAGCACATTGCAACTGATTTTAAACTGACTCAATCCACCAACACACAAGGAGGTGAATCAGTGAATTATGAAATACCCAAAAATTTCCAGCTTCCCAAGAAGTAGATCAAGAATAATTCATGACCTCTAGAACATGTGCCAGCAGAAAATCACAACTTTGCAACTTCTGCTTATGATGTACACTGGTAGCACACACACTCAATGTGCAATGGTGTCCAAACTAACACCACATTGGTTTTCTTTTTTAAGATGAAAGGATACACTCACTCCAAAGCCTTCCTAGTAGTATTAAAAGACAACTCTCATTTAAAAAAAAAAAAAAAAAAAAAAAAAAAGAAGAAAAAAAAGGGGGGGCAGCCCCAGAGAACTCAAAAGCCAATATTATGTATTAAAGTAGAATTACACTGCTGGTTTTGTTCATTCTTTTTGTCCCGTTCAGAGAAGAGACAAACCAAAGTCACTACTGAACAATCTAAAAACCACTTATCTAACAGTGAATACATGCATGAACACAGTCTCTTAGGAGGAAAAAATCCTCCCAACCTACCTTTGAAGAAAAAACCTGCACACAGCAAGTTAAAATACACTGTTAGATATCAATTCCCTGCCTCCCTTAACTGACACACAGATCCAGATTGCCTTTTACAGTGATGACATGTATTTATTCTAAGCAAAGGAAATAGATCCTAGTACATGAGCAACAGGGAAGGAACGCCAACGGTGAACCACACACACTTGAAATATTTATGTACAAGATGGCATTGAAATTTCCAGTCGGCCGCCCCAGCCTGGCCTGTTGCTCAAGGCTGGCGTGTCCCAGGGGACTTGGCATTTGCCTTTGTTGACCTTCATGAGGTTCCTGGCAGCCCATGTCTCCCACATGTCAAGGTCGCGCTGAACACAGTCCTGCCTCCAGCCTAACTATCAACCATTCCCCCCCAGTTTGATACCCTTGATCAACTCACTGAGAGCATGTTCCATCCCATCATTCAGGTTGTTATTAAAGTCATTAAACAGTATTGATCCAGTATTGACCTCTGAGGGACACCCAGCTGCCAGCTGGACTTTGTACTGCTCTCCACCGCTCAGAGTTGGAAAGTCCAGCCAATTTTCCACCCACTTTATTGGCCACTTATCAGCCCATATGTGCCTGATGTGGCTATAAAGGTACTACAGGAGACCGAGTCAAAGGCTCTACTAAAGTCAACACATACAACATACACTGCTGTCACTTTGCCCATATAGCCAGTTACCCAGAGGGCAATCAGGCACAAGTTGCCCTTGGTAAGTCCATGCTGGCTGCTCCCAATCACCTTCTTGCTCCTTCAAGAAATGGCTTCTTGGAAAAGAAGCCTTGGAAATGGCTTCTAGGAGGTTTTGCTCCATAATCTTCCCAGGAACTAAGGTAAAGCTGACCAGCCTACTGTTCCCCACATGCTCCTTTTAGCCATTTTTGAAAATGGGTATGGCATTTGCCTTTTTCCAGTCATCACGAACCTCTCCTGATTGCAATAACCTTTCAAAGATGAGAGAGCGTGAACTACCTCACCACATCTCTATAGTCCCAATAAGCTCACAGCTCTGCAACTGCACATACATTTCCAATTCTCCCTGTTTGTCTCCCAGCTGCACGGGCACCTGTGACAGATCCCCAGTCATACTTGGGAAAGCCTCTTCCAGGACACTGTCCCCCAGACGCTTCCTCATTAGATCCCATGCCTTTGGTTCAGGTTATGGTAACTCTCCCTTAGCAGACCTAGTTTACAGCCTTCCTCACTAGGTCTAGATGTTGGCAAAGGTGCTTGTGCCCCACCTTGTCAGACAGATCCCATCCCTCCTCAGCAGTCCTTGTTTCAACGAGGCTCTCCCATTTATAAGATCCAAAGCCCTGTCTGCAACATCAGCTGCACAGCCAGGTGCTGACCTGCTGGATGTGTCCACTCCTGCCCAAGCCCTTCACCTTCACAGGAAGGACTAAGAACACATCCAAGGCCCCCCTGCCCTTCACACTTGTCCCCAGAGTTCTGCCATCACTCTTTACACATTCAAGGTCACCTCTGGTAGCATCCTAGGTGCCCACACAGGGTAACAGTCCCCATGTTGGATGAGACTTGGTAGTTGTTCTGCAGTATCCTGGATCTAACCCCCAGCAAACAACAAGCCTCCCAAGATATCAAGTCAGCTCAGCACATGGATGCTTCTGTTTCCTGCAGGAAGGAGTCTCCAGTGACCATCACCTGCCTCTGATGGTACCCAGCCTGTTCACTTCCTTCCACAGCTCCTTTACCTGGTGGCAACTCAGTGCTTTATCAGAGCACATCTTCCACAGGAGAGGTGAGTGTTGACCCCAGCCCCCGGGAGAGGCACCATGCACACCTTGCAGCCCAAGACCTGGACAACAGCGTCCTCTGTCTGGGTTGAGACCTCTGCTGTGCCAGGGATAGTTGCTCCCGTTGATGTTCCCAACACCATCATTGCTCAATTTCAAGCAATTCCACATCCTGAGCAGAGTCTTTGGCCCACCTTGTGCTCCTGCTATGCCATCTGTTAGCTGTACTCCAGGCTAGCAGCTATAGAGCCACTCTCTAAACATCTGTTGAAGAGTTGCTCCCTGGTCAGTCTGTTGAAGACAAAAGGTTTAAGTACTCCCCGTCACGAAACAGCCAAGAGAAGCTGTCTGCTGGAGCCAGCAGCAGCAAGCCAACGGCAGTGCCCAGACGATGATTGCTGAAGCAGCACCCTGAAAACTGCTGCACCAACTGCTATGTCAAGTAGCAAACCCTGCTGCACAGTCTCGCCAATGCTGAGGGAAACCTCACTGGAAGCACATGCATGTGTAAGCAAAAGGCACAGCATACCAGAAGAAACATCTTAACACTTCAAAGGTACAACAGCTAATGTTTAATAGACGGATAGTTACATTTGATATGGTCGTAGTTGAATTAACACATTCTTTGTAATTCCAGCTGCCACTACAAAAATCAAAAAGGGAGCAATCCTGAAATACTTGAGGGGAGGGAGGGGGCCAAAACATTTCCCCTCTTGTAGGAAAACAGGATTTCTTTAGGAATGCTGACATTCTTGTTTGGAGGTTTAATTCACCGCTTTATCTGGATACCTCATCCCACTTTCCCCAGTAACATGAAAAATGCACCATAATGAATCAATATCATACAACTGAGCACGTGCTTTTACCTGGTTTTTAATTTAAGGACAGGTGTGTCACTGACAAAGGCACAACTGAATTCAAAAGTACTTCAGCTAACATAAATCATGACCACAGCTCAGTTTAGGCCAGTGGTTGGCAATAAATGCTGAGATAACATAGCATACTAGCAGCTGCATGCCTAATTAGGTACTTCAGGAACACCCGCATTACTGCATTAATATTCCCTTTCCATGTCCAGCAGAGACAAAGACGACATACCTGGAGCAATAATGAATCTACAGAAATTATTCATCATGACGAGACTCTCAAACGCTGCATGTAATAGCCTCCTCTTCATGTTTTTCTGTTTACACTGAACAGAATTACCACTACCAAAGCATTTTAAATGATATGCATAAAATTCGGAGTGTCTGAAGGATAAGTTATTTTACAGAAAAGCACTGATTTCTAAAGGTATCTGTATACAGACTTCAGAAGCCACAGCAGCAGCCAGAGCACAACAACCCAGGTTATTAAAATTAGAAACATACTTCTAATAAGAAGGGGTGTCCTGTTAGCTCCTTTCCACCAGGTAAGCGCACGTGTGGTTCTTCAAAGAAAAGAGCAAGCAGTGCACCACTTCAAAGAGGCAATTTAAAACACTACATACAACGGAGGCAGAACGATCAGAAGCAATTTTCATCACAAAGTACCCACAGCTTCAAATTCAGAGACTTTTGTAGGTTGGGGAGTTCACATAATTACACAAAAGACCGGCTTCCCCTTTTCCAAGCAAAACTCCTCTGAACACAGAAAATGCTATCGTCTCAAGGCAATGCAGCAGCCTTGCCTGGAATGCAGTAACAGACCCATTTCACTGCCTATAGCATCTAAAAAATCACTGTCAGCTTTGTGATTCGACAGAAGTATCTGACAGACAGCTGGAAAGCTCTCTAAGGTTCTTCAGGTTTATATAAAGTTCAGACATGGCATTAGCAGGGAAAAAAAGAAAAAGTATCAGCAGACAGTGACCCTTCTTTCCCTTATCACCCAGCTAAAGGTAAACTGAAGCAAGTTCATGGCTGTCGTACTTCCTACTGCAAAACAGAAACCCCACACCAGTCCAGTGGAAGGGGGTTAAGTGGCCTCAGAGAGTGGATTCTGGGCTCTTAATGCTGGTATAATTTCAGTCATTTAATTTTTGGATAAGGCTTTGTGCTACCACTGAAAATAGCAGTGCAGTCCTCTTTCCTGTTCTCAACAGTGTATTTCCCAGCCCCTGGAGCCAGCCCTAATAGTCATCCAGCTGCAAAGTCATCAGCCTGCCTGCTTTTACAGTAAAGAAAGTGGAACTTGAAAATCCATACAGCACCGGTTCTTTGTTCTGTTTTAGGGTGCTCCTTTTATCTGTAACATATATGAAGATCACAAAAGACTGATCCAGTGATGAACTTCAAAAAAAGAAGTGCATTCAACACGCCTACCTACAAAAGTTTGAGAAAGTAGCATTAAGTGACCACGTGCAGTTTAGTTTAATTTTTTTCTAGCCATAACATATTTCCTGGCATAAATTCTGCTTGCCCACCATGCCTACGTTGATTATTGAACAACACTAATGACATTTTACTCACACATCAAAAAATTCACCTAGGACAAAGCATGCAAACTTAATTCTACAGCAATGCTTTTGTCACAACAGTCTGCTTTTTCAACTAAGTTTGTGCCAACAGGTCCATTCGCTATTGCTATTGTTCTAGCATCACAAATAAAGTATCTGTCAAAAACTGTTAAATCTAACACAAATTTAACTTCTATTTTGACAGACAGTCATAAATAGACCACAAAAACCAAAGCAAGTGACCTGGAAAGCAGCAAGGTTTGGAGCAAGAAAGGCACGGCGCGTCCCAAGTGTCGCAGGCGGGCCCTTGTACACCTGGTACAAATCTGACGGTTCCTCTGATCGTGGTCGAAGCTGGCTGAACCTCCAACAGCTCTGATCTGGATGCTCCGTGTCTAACAGACCTGCCAGCTCTGAGAATAGGGCAAAGGAGCTTATATATCCACATCCACCTAGACAGCCATGCTCAACTGTCTTGGGAAAATACGGACAAACTGTTTTAAGTATTCTCTACTAGATAGAGGAGAGTTTTTCTTATCCAAGCAGGCTAATGGGACATTTCCTCCCTGAATCCACCCAGAAAAGGGCAGAGATACAGAGATCCCCAAGAGGAAGCAGTTCAAAGGCTCTTTAGGCAAAAAGGCATCAAGTTCCTCTTTCAGCACTCATAGCCAAGGTAAAGTTTCACCTTAATCAGAACATGTAAAAGAATTAACTCCCTTATTACAACTCTTTCCACCATCAGACCACCTGGAAGTCACTGGCAACAAAAGATACTTCACCAGGGAGGGCGCCACCTCCAATCACTTTCTGGATGGTCAGATTCAATTTAAACATCCCTGTGTGTCAGTCAAACCAACGTTGTCTCTGTAAGACTAGACATCACACCTTTGCTCTCACAAAAAGGCAACTGAAGAAATCAAGAAGTTGTAAGCAAGCAGAAAGTCCCTTCCATTTCCTTCCAGACTGTACTCTCCACTGCCACGGAGTACTTTAGCTTCCTTTTCAGCCACTCCAAGAAAAAAAAAAATCACCAGATGCTATGTTACGGCCTTTATATTCGGTTTTAAAAATAACAAACTCTCTTTTGTTCAATGATTTTATATCATCTGAATGAAACAGATCTCTTCCTAGAAAGATGACTATTTTATATGCACACTGTTACCTTCCAGATTTATCTGATAAAGAAAAAGCAATTCACCAGCATTTTTATCAAGGAGCAAAAGTCTGGATCCCTCAAGTGCATACACTTCCTATTCCATGTCAGGTCTGAATAATATCAGCACTACTACTATAGCCTTTCCTGCTGAAGACTTTGTACCACCTATTAAATAAACTCTAGAATAAGTTACTGTACTGTGCTGAGCATTTAATAGCACTGTCCAAACGCAGTTTTGTTGCTTAGATTTTGGGTTGGATTTATTGGTCTCATCTTCAGCTAAACTTGCTGTCTCATACATCAGCACAAGATCATCATCCATGTAGTTGTGCACAGAGATACATATGTGCAATTTTTCCCCCAGGTCTTGTAGAAAGATGCTCATCAACATTCATATCAGAGCAGTATCTTTCCAAACGATATGTTAAGCATGTAAGTCTAGGTAAAGATTTCGCCTGCAAGGACTGAGGGGAAAAAACAAAAACATTGAGTACTGCAGTCTTTTCCCTAGAAGCCATCACTAGGCTGTCTCCCCTGTTGCCTCAAAAAATGTCTCGCTGCTACCATTCTCGCAGCACCCCTTTCACTACTCTTCATGTCCCTGACCAGCTGTAGATGCAACTGATATTGTCCTTCAGCAGCCACATAAACCTTTAATACTCCTCCTTTACTGCCCACCGTTTTCACTTGCTGTATGCTGTCCTTTAGCTCCTTGCTCAGCCTTGTGGGGCTTCTGCCGAAATTCCTGGTCTTCCCACACAACGGGGTGGTTTGCTCCTTAACTCTCTGGAAGTCTTCCTTAGAAAAACTGAGCTAAAACCACCAATCCAGGCATATTTCCCCCTCCTGTCCGCTTCCCAGGAGATTCTGCCCACCAACTGCACGAAGAAGCTGAATTCTGCTCTCGTGACAGCCTGTCTCTAGGTCCCGAAGTCAATTTGTGGTCAGAGAAGCCCAAGCTGCCACTAGTCTGGACAGGACTCCTGAAAGCAAGTTACGAATACCAGCCTTCCTCCCACGACAAGTATGGACAATTTGCTGTTCTTATACCACAAGCATCTCAACGCAGTGTGAATGTGGCCTCCAGGCCAAGACTTTTAACAAGAGCATATTAATACGATCATCGCTGGGTAGGCCAAGTTCCCGTCAGCTGTGAAAGCACACAAGCCAGAAGAACAAACTCAAAACCACCCTCGCGAGGTCGCCCACAGCCTAAACTTTTGCCCACAATGAAGCTCTATGACCCACCACAAGAAGCCAGTGACATTTCCTGCTTGTGAATCAACTCGAGGTCTGCCTGATCTCAGCAGATGTGTGAAGGACATCTTTACAACTCTTAAAGCACAAATATTTGTAACATC
This sequence comes from Fregata magnificens, assembly GCA_013389945.1. Classification (NCBI taxonomy): domain Eukaryota; kingdom Metazoa; phylum Chordata; class Aves; order Suliformes; family Fregatidae; genus Fregata; species Fregata magnificens. The sequence goes on from WAAD01039493.1 coordinate 15,754, forward strand.
AAGAAATTCTTTGCTTGCTGAGTCAAGAAATTCAGCTATCCTCCTGTAGGCACTGTTCTTGCAGCTCATTGGCAAGTCATCCCTCACTTTTTCTACTTACCTCAGTGTACTTGTGCAGTTCTCTGGCAAGTATACAAGAAAAAAAAAGTGGACTTTTTTGAAACTTGATTTTAATATACATACTCTTTGTACCACCTCCTCTTTAGTCTTAATCTTAAAATAGTCAGCTCTTCTGAATACAGCTTCGTAAGTTCCTGCAGAAAGGTATTAATTGACAGTTCAAACATCCTGTAACATATCAGAGCTCTTCTCTCCTCTATAAATTCCTTACTACAACACATATCACCATTTTCAAACAGTAGTTTTCCCTAAGCCAATAAAAGCTACAATATCCGGCCTATCCCTTTTATAGCCAAGTACACAGTAATCCCTTGTTGATTCAACTACTACGGAACGTTTTACCACCCTGAGGAGCCTTGCGACATCTTTCTACTCGTATTCTGCTACACAGAGGATTTACAGGAACTCACCAACAGCTTCCAATGCAGCATCTCGATGCTGCAATTAGAAGTACGTTTTTCCTGCCACTAAAACTAATCATCTCGGGCAGCTTTGCTACGATTTGTCCTTTGGAATGTTTACTCTTTAAATATCCACTTATTCTCAACTAAGATAAACTACACTAAAGGAAAACTCTCTTGCACGTAAACAGAGGGATTAAAGCAGAAAACATTTCAACCAATTTGCAGAAAATCTGCTTATAACTTAAATCAGCATATAGCAAACTATATAACAACGATCCTCCTAAATCAAGGAATCAAAGTTATGCATGGTAGATTTGTGTCAAAGGCAGTCTTCTGCCTTTCCTAGTGGCATTCATCTACAATTGTTTTACTACGGTTTTCACACACGACTTTCAGTGTCGAGATCATCCTCTTGCCCTCCCCTCAAGCAACTCTCTGAAAGAGAAAAAAGATTTTTTTATGCATTGATTCCAGAGGAATTAGAAAAAACCTAGAAGAGGCAGAGCTAGAAATGATCTGCCGCTGCTCGGTTATTGCCAAGCCCCATCCTTGACATAAAGTATAGCTGTTTCTAAACACAGCTACAGGTCTTCATCAGCATCATCCTTCTGGATGCAGAAGCTTATTCTAATTTGGGCCCAGAGGTCCAAAACGGTTCTCTCAACCATTTTACTATGAAACAGGTCTCTAGTAAATAGAGGAAAGCCAAATAATTTCCATTATCTTCTGTAGACAGAAACCCTCCAACTGACCCTAAGCTCTTAGCGGTTGGGTACTACCACCCACACCGTCACAAAATTCAAGACTATCAGCTCTGTTATTATCTTTCAATCACTGCATTGGCAGATGGGTTTAAAAAATGATCAACTGTTGCATTTTTGGCAATGTAGGCACTACTGTTCTTCTAACCCCACTCAATTCAAAGGAGTAAAAAACTAATTTGTCTTCCATGCCCACAGATGGAGAGCAGATAAACAAGATCTTGCTTTGAAACACAAAATCCAGACAGTCTAACTTTGAATTTCTTGACCTTAGAAGTTCTCACACATGAATGATTTCCTGCTGTTTAAAAACTATCCCTCCCTAAAAAGCACATTTATATTTTAAAGAGTAAATTGCTTACTCACAATAGTTTGACTGATGTACTTAAAATCTACAACTTTCCCATACAATGTGTTATGAAGTCACCATTTTTACCAGGACATTTAGAAGTCAATCACAACTGGCATAGGCCAGTGGGTGCAAGTTTAGGTGTTCTTTATAACATGCACAACATGTATCTCGGTAACATTTATAACACAAGCTTTTTAATGCAGTATGTGGAACACGCTCAGTAAAAGTTACCTGATTTAAACAAAAATATTAACATATATGGAAAATATTTAGTGTGATAGTACAAACCCACAAGCAAACTGGAGTTTAAACGGGAGATATTTGTAATTTTTATCAGCACAAGCTTCCAATGAATCAGAAGCTTCTCCTTCATAAACCTATCAAAAATGATGAAGCAATTTTCTCCCAAGTTTCAGTTTTAAGTATGCTTTTGAACTAAGATTTTATCCATCATTTAAAATGTTCCAATCCACACAACCTATGACAAATGACTCTTTCTTAAACCATGTAATATCTTTACCTTGTGCCTGAACAATGACCCTCTAGCAATGCACACTGAAAAAATTTCCAGACAACAATACAGCAATGTACTCACCATAAATCACATTACTGTACAGTTGGGATTAGGACGAGTTGCCACTAGCAACAGAGCCAAAAAAAAAAAAAAAAAAAATCAATTCTGTCACTATATATAGAGAATTCTTGTAACCTCAAACGTAGTCAATGTTTTCAGCAATTTGTCTCAGAAAAGTATTAGCAGTCCAGCATGTGATCAGAGAAACATGCCATCCAGACACAAAACAATACTAAAACAATAGAGTTTTCCCCTTTCATAGAATAAAAAAGAAAACAAAAAGAACAACCAGAAAGCTGCTGGTGAGCGTGAACATTTCGGTCACCCTCTTCAAAATAAAAGTGCACCATCTTTATGGCATTAGCATTTACAAAAAATATGAAGATTGGTTTTAGAGCTTAAGTGTATCTAAAATGATCACTAAGGACTTTTGTTTTAAATGGGAAACTAAGCAAACAATAGGGAAAGATACAGTTTAAATGAATACAAAGCTTTTTTTATAGCTTACCCAAATCTGATTCATCATATTCAAGATATTTCCTACTTAGAAAAAAAAAAACACTAGCGTAATTCAGACAGTCTACTAGGAGTTTTTAGAAAACAGGAATATGAGGAGTTTCTTTGATCCGCAATTGCTTAACAGCTCTCTGAAGAAGCCAAGACACATTTCATCACTCAAGCAGCTTATTTCATCCTGGATCTGCAAAATGTTTTGTAGTAGGCAACAACAACGTTAGAGTTTTTACCTTACTCATCTGTCACATTTTAGGAATCTTGACAGTGCCACCCAAGTTTATTACAAAGACTTTTCTCCTTTCTTTACCTATATTTTAAAACAGGGACTTCATTTTTAAATGATGCCCTTCACAAACCTTCATTGTCATTAACATTGACATAAGTCAAATTCTGTATTTTAATACATTCGACAAGTAATAATAATTACCATAATGTCTTCTTCCCTCAAAGCACAACTGCCCTGTCTTGTAAGAACATGGTACATGTACTGTTATTTTTTAAGTCAATAAAATTTAATAGTTCACTGAAAATACGTGGTCCGATTTCTAAGATATATCTGTAGGTATATCTCAAGAGTATTCCTTATAAAGTTTTAGAGCAAGAAAACAAGCTGCAACTGAAAACACTTTATCTCTGCTTTTCACACAATGCGCAGATCCTCAGCACATTCACCACTAAAATACTGATTCATGAGGTGTCTCTGTGTGAAGGCAATGTTCACACACTGGTTACACCCCAATCACACTGCTCTACGTGCTAACCCATTTATACCTTCACAAAAAGCTGCTGTTGTTTAAGAAACAGCTGCTATTTGTTGCACATCTCTCCTAGACACTACCACACGTACAACAGTCGCCGTGGAATGTGCCCACACCTCAGCCACTTCAGTGCAAAGTCTCATAACTTTGCCAAAGAAAAGTGGGTTTAAGATGTTTAAGGATGCTTGACACCCCACAAGCCAGGTGAACCAACCTAACTGCTTACCGACAACTGGATACACTACTCTGTACACAGATGTCGTAACAAGAAAGCACACTCCTGCTCACCATATAGCTTTCTGTAAACAATACTGTTCACAGTTCTCCTTCAAAGGATATTTAAGCCTGTTCATACCTTGGAGGCAGGAATCGGATCCGTCAGTCACTGAGAACTGCGAAATGCACACTTCCTCCCACTACCATCTTGTCACTTCCCTGCCAGAATAATTCAATGCTATATCGCTGTTACAGGTTGCAGTCCACATACTATGGAAAAGCAACTATCCCTACCACCACGAATGCCTGTTCTAAATAAGCAGTAGAAAGGTTGCTCAGTTCCCCACTATTCAACTCGTGTCCATTATCCCTGGGCCATAGGGGACTCAGAGGAAGCAGCAGGGGAGACACTGAAACAGAATTATGCTTTCTGAATTTGGTGGTGGTGTTGAAATACTGAGAAAAGGAGTGCAGGCAGCTAAATTTCTGTAGGTAGGAAAAAAACCAAACCAACAAAAAACCCAATGAAGCCTAGTATTTTCTTAGTAATGTCACCTGCCAACAGGCCTGGCAGGGCACTCCCTATCCTTGAACTGTTTCTTTTTCTGCTCAGCTCATCTCCTTTTCTGGAATGATGGCATTCCTTACCTCTACCTACTTCACCTGGGATGGTTCTTGAGTACAACTAGTCATTTCTGCTTTGACCATTCCCTACACAGGCAAAGAGAAGCCCCATCCCTTTTCCAAAAAGCAGAAACTTAACTCAAGTCTACTGCCAACCAGCCTCCAGGAAAAGATATTTGAAAGAGTACAAGAAGTCTTTTCTTCTTGCCACTGGCTTTCCTTGATCTTGATTACCACCTGCAGTAGCATCAGCTGCTACAAACACCTCAGAACAGGAAGCCCAACAGAGGATAATCTTTCCCAAGGGCAAATGCAGCTCAGGTGCTTAACTGGGAATTAAGAATCAGTTTTTAATATAACTAAATTGGAAATTCATTTATGAAAACCGCACTTTTGGGGAGCAGGAGTATCATATAGTTAGACTATTTTTCCTGAATGAAAAGCTACAGTAAAACCAGGACATAGTTGCTAATACAGGCTGCCTCTGCGCTGGCAGTTTGCCAGCATAGCTAGGTAGAGATAAGGCAAAACACATTTCAAACATCCAGCTAGCTATGCCAACAAAATAGGGCCCAGCCCTCATCTAGCATAATATTGAACTAACCTGCTACATTTAGAAAGGAAAAGATTTTCAAAGTTTCAGCAGATAAACTTCTACAGCAGGGAGATCCATTTGCTCACTTGAGAGAGGAAAAGTGTTTGGATGCGTCTGGATTCACAGTAACACCTCTTTGGCTGAGAAGATCTGGTCTCAGTTACTAACTGGACAGCAGCATTGCAGTGAAGTCCTCCATGTGAAGGACTTGGCAGTAATCAGCTCCAGCAAGCAGAGAACATCAAAGCACCCCTGCTAAGTAAAATGAACTTTTTGGGGAAGATCAAAGCTCAACACACTCCACAATCTAGGCCGGGGTGTTTAAAAGACTACCCCATACTCCAGAACAAAGACCACCATTGACAGTCACATTCCTCTGACACAGCAGAGCTCTGCAGTAACGGTAAACCTTGGCTGCAGGACACAGAACGCGACTGGTCAGAAGTCCAAGTCTCCCCAGGAAATCAGGAGTAACAACATCACCATCCTTGATTTCAAGTAAAAGAAACATACCTTCACTCCTGCTTGCGCATTTGTAAGATGAAAGCGAAGACAGCCACCTCTTACCAAAAGAAAAGGGAGCACAAATGGGAAGCAGGTGCAGAAGAAAGAACATTTTTATCAAGCTTCAGCAACACACTAGAAGATGCTCAAACTCTTTATGTAGATTTTTATACTATTTCTTGAGCACCCAAGGCCCACCAGCTGCTACAGAAGCAATAGAAACATAGAGGATTTAATTCCCCTGGCATTAGAGATAGTCAACTCACTTCTCCCCCAGCAACAGGCAGACTGAAACACCAACTTTAGCCAGTCTTTGGACACTGGCATCGAAATTCTGCAGATTTACAAATGAAAGACTCATGTAATAACAAAGATTATGTTCACCTCCTTAGCAGAAAAACCTAAGCTTCAAACACTTAGAAAGAGTATATGGCCGCCTTTGTTTTCTACACAACTGATTAGCTCATGGTAACTAACCAAAATCTGCTTTCACATAGATTAATACAAATACAGGTGTACAATTTTAAAGTTTGTTTGATTTTGGGTGGGTTTTTTGTTGTTGTTTCGGTTGGTTGGTTTTTTTAACCTATTTGAACATAATGCACATCATTTAAGCTCTGTATACATTTTGATAGATTGGAAGTTTTTAGGCAGATGCTACCCTGAAAGCCTGCACATCGGTCACCGCATTGTATCAAGTGCTTCTGCACCTTTTCCACAGCAAGCACATGGAAAAAATCAGATGTCCAAAGAGAATTAACTAGTACACTTCCCAAGTCCGTCACTATATACTGAGGTAGTGATTCCAAAGACTCAACACCTCCCAGATCATTACACTTTTGAGCTCTCCACTTATATTTGAAACACACAGAAAATAGCTAAGCAGCAGATACAAACTAGTCCTACTGCAACTGCTCAAAGAAACTGCACAAACTACTTTTCTTTCATCTCTTTTCTACTATTGGGTGGAAAATGTGGAACACAAGGAATAGCTGTAACTCCCACTAACAGACCCAAAGATAGTAGTTATACAAAATACTTCACTACCCCAAAAATACCAGTATGTTTGCTATACAGAGATCCAAGTGTTCTCTTAACTGCAAAGAAAAGATGAGATTGCTCAAAGATCTAGAGGGGAAATCAAATCATGAGCCCCGAATCATTTTGCTCACAAATTCACACACCTTTCCGTTATCCTGCTTAGGCATACCTGAAAAAAGATAACTTCCCCCTGCTCCCCCTCCCCCTCCCCCCCCCTCAAAAAAACAAACCAAAACCAAACCACCAAAAACCCCACACTACAAGCATTTTCTTTCCTGTCTGGATGTTCAAAGTTTCAAAGACATCATCTCTAGTAGATTTATTGGCTGCTTTTATATAGAGAAGGAGGAAAACCATTGTCTAGTATCAAAAGGTTTTTAAACAACCCAAGGATACTTTCAGTAAACAGAATTAAATTCTCTGTTATTATGAGATATTGAAATGCACAACATTCAGCTTTTACAACCCACATTCATACACTACATTACCTTCCTACACAGACATGCTATTTCAACACTGCTACTGCTCCAGACACATAGCCCATTTGACACTGTTGTCATCTCCAATGGCATTGAAGGGAGGCGAGGGAAAAAACCAAAAAGCAGAGTTTTGTAGTCCTCTAGTTGAAAATGCATAGATGCTACTGGCTGTGTTACCACTGAGCCTAAACTAGAAGGTCCCACCTCTCTGACTCCTTGCTGTCTCGTATGGTCTTACAACTTCTCTTCACATGGAGAAGACAATGGGCAACAGTACAAGTTGCACTGGGAGAGGTTTCATCTCGATGCAACAAAAATTTTTTACAGGGAGAACAATCACTCACTGGAACAACCTCCCCAGGGACATGGTAGAGTCCCCGTTGCCAGAGAATTTCAAGATGCGATTGGACAGGGTGCTAGGTAATCTCATCTAGGCTCCCTTTTCCACAAAAGGTTGGACCAGATGGTCTTTTGAGGTCCCTTCCAACCTGGATTGTTCTATGATTCTGTGAACTTGTGGACTGCAGTCAGCTTGCATTTTATCAATTTAGAGAGCAAAGCCAGCCAGATCTGCTCCCCAGTATTCTGTCTGGACATATTTCCAGATACAGACTTACACACATTAAAGAAACACAAGTCACCTCAGTAGCTTTCACTGCAGAACTCGGCGGGGGGGTAGAGATCATTCCAGTCACCAAACTATTTCCTCCAATATCAGGAAGGACAAACTACAACTGTTACTCCCCATATGTCAAATTGTAAAGCAGTGCTACATTCAAGCAGAGAGTGGTCCAACATCAAATGGACACAGCAAGAGCAACTGCTGTATGCAATTTAAAAAATTAGGAAGTGTGGGTTAGATGAGGGGACAGTGAGGTGGATTGAGAACTGGCTGAACGGCAGAGCTCAGAGGGTCGTGATCAACGGCGCAGAGTCTGGTTGGAGGCCCGTAACTAGCGGTGTTCCCCAGGGGTCCGTACTGGGTCCAGTCCTGTTCAATATATTCATCAATGACCTGGACAAAGGGATAGAGTGTACCCTCAGCAAGTTTGCCAATGATACCAAACTGGGAGGAGTGGCTGACACACCAGAAGGCTGCGCTGCCGTCCAGCGAGACCTGGACAGGCTGGAGAGCTGGGACGAGGGGAACCGAATGAAATTCAAAAACAGCAAGAGTAAGGTCCTGCACCTGGGGAGGAACAACCCCACGCACCAGTACAGGTTGGGGGTTGACCTGCTGGAAAGTAGCACTGCTGAGAAGGACCTGGGAGTGCTGGGGGACGGCAAGGTGGCCCTGGGCCAGCACTGTGCTCTTGTGGCCAAGAAGGCCAATGGGATCCTGGGGTGCATCAAAAGGAGTGTGACCAGCAGGTTAAGGGAGGTTATCCTCCCCCTCTACTCCGCCCTAGTGAGGCCACATCTGGAGTACTGTGTCCAGTTCTGGGCTCCCCAGTTCAAGAAGGACAGGGAACTGCTGGAGCAAGTCCAGCGGAGAGCCACAAAGATGGTCAGGGGACTGGAGCACCTCTCTTCTGAGGAAAGGCTGAGACCTGGGTCTGTTCAGCCTGGAAAAGAGAAGATTGAGGGGGGACCTTGTTACTGCTTACAAATATCTGAAGGGTGGGTGTCAAGAGGATGGGGCCAGACTCTTCTCAGTGGTGCCCAATGACAGGACAAGGGGCAATGGGCACAAATTGGACCACAGGACATGAGAAAAAGCTGCTTTACTGTGAGGGTGACAGAGCACTGGAACAGGCTGCCCAGGGAGGTTGTGGAATTCCTTCTCTGGAAATATTCAAAACCCACCTGGACGCAGTCCTGTGGACCCTGCTCTAGGTGAACCTGCTCAAGCAGGGGGGTTGGACAAGATGATCTTCAGAGGGCCCTTCCAACCCCAACCATTCTGTGATTCTGTGATTTCATTTCCTCACCTAGGTAGGAAACAGCTGGTTCCATCATGGCAATAGTTGCAGCACAGAACAAAGGTGTGAATGTGAAATTCTTACTGGTTAGACACCCCAGGGGAGATACCTTGGAGGCACATCTGTTTTTAAAGAGCACCTACGTGTTCTGGTATTGCTGGTATAGTGAATTAAGTTTATCTATCAACTTACACCAATACCACAGGAGCTGGTGAAATAAATTTATTAAAATTCAAAGGTCGGGGCTTTATTGCGACTCCTGTTAAAAAAACTCTTGTGATGGTCCTCTCAACTTGTTTCTTCTCCTTCTTCTAATTTGGAGGGAACTGAAACCTAAAAGTACCACTAGCATTCCAAGAAATGACTTGGTTTCCCCCAACTATACAAACATATAAATACTGCAGCAGATCTTGTACAGAAAATGTGAATACTTTACCTGTGCACTATGTCTCTCACACAACTACGTGGACTAACAGCGTTGAGAAGAACAGGGGAAGAATGAGAAGATAAAAAGGAAATTCAAAAGCAGGACCTATTTCTAATGAGCTGTTACTAGGCAGCTATATTTACTTGTCCTGTTATTTAGTCAGCTTAGATCACAGAGATAATTAGAAACAATCACACAAAATCAATTAACATGAAAGAAAACTTTATAAACAACAAGCACATTAAAATAACATGTAAAGCCGCTGCCATCTACGCCCTTTTCCACCAGTGGCAACACAGCTGAAAATGAGCAAAGTACATTTAGAGATAAGATAGGCTAAAACCACGCTGGGTAGACACCAACAGTATGAAAAGCGGCTGCTAGAAATCAGGACACTGTAATGCTGCCTATTATTGCTTTTCTGACTTTTTTTTTTTTTTAATTCACAAGTCATTCTAGCCTCTCTCTTCTGCCTCTCCCTGGTTTTAGGATTTTTAGATCAAACATTGACAGAAATTCAGCAGCCTAAGAAATGGCAATGTTTCAAGATAGAAATGCACAATTACTTCAAGAGACTACAACTATTTTACTACACTGCTGAAAGTCTGAAAAATGTTTGGGTCAATTTTATGTCATTTTTTTAAAAATTCAGGCCCTCACCTCTGCCATTCTCAAACTCTGAATTAAAACCGAAGTCCTTCCACCTTTTATACCCTTAGAAAATAATTTTAAGTAACTTCTCAAATTTCCAGCCTTTCCAAATATTGCCAGGAATGTCTCACAAAATATACAAATTAATTTATTCTTATATTCAAACATCTTTAAAAGCACTTTTGATCTGAGATCATCTTAGAGTATCATACCCTCCAGAAAAATTATGGCTTGTTTGGTTCTTTGCCTCCTCTCTTTTTTTCTCCCCTCCAAATATGCATACAGAATACAGCAGAGCCAAAAATGTAACTTATTTATGCTCGGTATTGCATGTATTTAAACATGGTCACAAGTGCCAAAATTTTCTTCCCTAACACTGGCTTGCATCTGGCACACAAGCTAGAAATAACTATACTTAGTGGCTTTACCACCATAAATCTTCGAAAGCCTTCTGCATGGCTGAGCTCTTCTCATAAAATTAGACACCAACGTGTTTTGTCTTCCTCATTAAAAGGATGCTTGCTGGAGAAATCGCAGGAGGATAGAGATGTGTGTGAACAACCTTCTTGTAGCCACTGGAGGTTGGACCTAACCGCATTCTGACAGGCACAAAGAAAGGAATACTTAAAATAACTCAAAACCCTGTTACAAGAAACATATCCAAACATTAAGAACAACTTCAAAAATCTAAGAATAGAATCTACACACTTACAATAGCACACAGGAAAAAAAAAAAACTAGATTTCAATAGATTTTTTTTTTTTTAGTTACTTTTATTCTCCTCAAGAATTAATTGGAAATATTGTGTTTATTTCAGAAATAAACACAACTGAACACTTACAAACATTAATTCAATAAAAAGCCTCTAACTTAACGTATTCCTACTATGCATTTTGGAAAAATGTTATTAAAATTTTAAAACCTACTCTAAAAAACAAACAGAAAAGCACTACTCTGAGCTATTATAAACCAGTTTCGTTTACTGCAAATACTTGACTGGAATAACTTTAGTTTGATTAGTTTTGCCCTTTTTTTAAAGCCCATTTTTAAAATATGAATACAGAACACCTTTTTTGTGCACTTGCATACTGCAGTAAGCAACTAAGAAGACTGAACAAGCTCACTGACTGTACTAAGACAAAAAAAAAAAAAAAAAAAAAAAAAAAAAAANAAAAAACACCAAACCAGATGCATATTCATCAGAAAACTAAAATCACCAACTGTAATACAAGATAACAGCTAGGTTAGAAGTCCACTAGGAGCAAGAGAAGCTGATCTCGGTGACCAGCTGGGGACGGCAAGCAAAGGAACACAGTACTAGGTTCTCTGCAGCCAAGATAACCACGGTACATTGGCCCCTATCTGGAAGAAAAAAAAAAAAAAAAAACACCACACCATAAAAATCTCTCCTTTTACCTCTGCCTGCCCTATGCAGAGTATTTACATGAGGTATGATCTGACAATATTCTTCCCCTCATTTGTCAGGACAAGCTTGCCACTAGCATTGAAAAGGCACAAGGTTTTCAAAGTCTCCTGACAGGAGACGAGACCAGCCATTCTCTTTTGATTCCAAAGCCGGACCTGACCTGAATCCAGAAATTCAAATATTAAAAGGAAATTCACACAATGCACTATCAGGAGACTGGCTGAACAGGTCTATAACGTAAATTCTGTACATTTCTTAAGAGGTTCTTCAGCATTCTTCATATAAAGCTCAACTAGCCTTTATGAGACACAAAATACAGGTTCCAATTATAACTTTTAGTAAAAACATAAAAAACACTTCAGATACGGCAACAAATATCAGATTCTCCGAGTCACACCATCATCTATGAAAAGCAGTATCTTTTTCATTATCATTATTATTATTATTTTTTAGAAACACCAACCCGCAACACTGTTTGCATTAGGGACCGTGGACAAGGTTTTACTTTCTTATTAACTCCAGTTCTGTGGCACAAACATCGGCATTGCCAAGAATTAGCATTCACAACATGCCAGCGGGTATTTTCAGCATGACAAAAATTGAACTTGTTCTGAGCCAGTTTGACGCACGGTCAAAAACACTTCGGTGAAGCCAGTTCTGGTGGTGAAACACTGCTACTCACCACACCCTTCTTGCAGAGGCAAGAGACAAGAATCTGGGCCCACAAGACAGATAATATAACGGACTATGAACTGGACTAACGCAAAATCAGCTTTACTAGTGGATGCGCATCTCCACGTTCACCTGTGAATGTCTAAAATAACCTCCAGAGCAAAGACAAGGCTGGCATGGAGGGGAGGGGAAGAAAAAAATGTCTTCAGCCACGAAGCTAGATGAAAAGAGGGGAGTGCCCTCTATCAACAGCCTCAATGTCCCCAGCCACAGCAGGTATTGTTTACAAAAGTCTTTGTGTTGGTTATGCTGAAAAGGCTGAAAGCACTGTCTGCAAAAGATGCTAAAAGCGCTCTTGGCAAAGGATGCAAAACCTGCAAAATAAACCTTTTCCCACCAAACAAGATGAAACAAATACAACAAAACACCATAGGAAATTAAGCCAGGCTACACTAATTGTGTCTGGAATGATAAGAATGCTCTTCCTCTTTCCAGCACAGCTTATCATGACATTTGTGGTATGTCCTGAACATCTTTAGTTCCCCTTACACACAGGGTTTTGGAAGAAAGAGTTGAGATTAGAAATACTTAGAGCCTCAAAGGGAAAGCCTTCCTCACAGAATTAGGCTTGGGTTTGATCAAGTGGATCACAGGACAAGCATTGTGTTCCTTTAAAATTATCCTGTACCATATATTCTAATATACATACCTAACTTGGTCGATTTTCAGCTACACCTTGCAACTGTCACCATAAAAACCTCTAACAAAGGCAACTTTACAGAACTGCATCGCCACTGCTGGTTTTCTAGAGCTCTGCCAAGTAACATTGTGGTGAAAAACGATAGCTCCAGGAAAGGCCATACTCAGATAAAATTCAAAAAAAACACCCTCACACAACTTTCTGCAAGCTAAAGAATTCATTCTTAAAAAGGGGGCATTGAGTCAAAACTGAAAATGCAAACTTTGGCAAAGAATGCATGTGTTGTACTTAGTACCAGAATCATCTTTTTACTGTCTTCCAAGACTAATGCATACTAAAGGCACGGTGCTCACCAGCTAATGTAACAAGCCTGAACTCTCCTGAAAGCTTCTAAGGAAACACAGACTTCCAGAGCATGCGTTGGGATTGCTTTAATAAACAAAAGCTCATTCAAATGCAAACTTTCAAGCTGAAGTGGAGAAAAAGAAAAATTAATTTTCTTTCTGATGTGAGAAATGGATTGTTGGATTTTTACACTATTACTTCTGCTACAAAAAACCCCCAAAGAATCGTCAAAACCAAACCTTCATCAGTTAACCAAAAACTGTAAAGCTACTTAGAAATATGGAAACAGGAGGTCCATTACTTTTTATATGTCAGGGATTAAAAAAAAAATATGAAGGAGTGTGGCCCATTTCACAATTTCACTGTGCCAAGATAGGCCTGAATCATTACACTGTGGCTATGTTTATACTGAAACTTATTTTTTTTTCCTTGCTCAAAACTTGGACTTCCACACCCAGTAGGCAACATTTTTTTAAGTACATTCCAAGCTTCCCTCAAACAGTTCCAGTCAAAACATCACCAGATTTTAATTCCATCAAGAATGCGAGCATCTCATTAAAGGACTACCTAATTATAGGTAACGTGCCCAGACCACAGATTCTGTGGCATCTTTATATGGAATATTATTCAGAAGTAACACCACCACCTTCTCTCAAATTTCTGAAATTTCTGCATATTTAGCGTTGTAGCGCAGAATTATGCTGTGTCCCCTCAACTAATTAACAGAGCTTGAAAAAATAATTAAAAATGAACTCACAATACTCACTAGTGGTGAGAAAGATCAACCCAAGAGGAAAGAAAATGCCATCAACTCCTAAGACAATGGCAAGCTTTAAAGAAAAAAATTAAGGCTCTAGATCTACTAGTTGCACAAGGAAAGCCTTTTCAAGTGTGAGTCAAACCTCTAAGACTAAAATAATATTGTGCATACAGTTTTCATGAGTTTTTCTAATTCTTCTGCTGTCTTCCACTTTGCCAGGTTACAGAATTCAGAACCTGTAAGCACAGAAGATCACTCTGCTCCTATTTAAATAAAGCCACGAATGCCAGAGGTGAGCATCACATCTGCTGAATGGAGTGAATGACCTTGGAGGAAAAAAGAAAGGTGGCAATGAAGGACAAATTTATGAGCAGTATAAAGGAAAAAAGATGACCTCCTTATGAAAACCTCCCAGCGACTGCAGAGAAGAAGTTCTGAACAGGAATTTTAAAACAAAAAAGGCCTTATCAGATACCCACTAGCCAGAGGCAAACATGCTCTGGAGCCCAACACAGGGTTCAAGAATATCCAAACAAATTGCATTCCCTGCAGCTGGAGACCAGAAAGAACAGGAAGAAAGGTAAACTCCTCACTACCACTTTGCCTCAGGACAGGAAAAGTAAGGCTTTCTCATAATTTTCCAGAATCTCTTATGGCATCCTAATACATACGGCTATATACACATATAAATACATATCCTTTTACAGTTTTCTTTTCCAGTTACTTATCCTTCTGCAGCGCTATCCATACTGTGACCAGACTTTTCCCTAACACAGTATCTGTTAAGTGATCTGCGTTGTAGCTGCTATATTAGATTCGCTGTATGTAAAATTGGAAGTGCAGTTAGTTTCTACTTCAGTAGCTTGACTCACAGCCAAAGTTGCTGTAGACCTTATCACAAACCTACCAACATAATCAGTGAGATTACAGAAGCGTAGTCAAATTCCACTGGAGAGTACAAAGTATATTCATAGCAAAAGGTTACATGCAACTTCATTGAGTGGAGCATAATTCAATACATAAAATGACATGTTAAAACTAGCAGCAACTAGCTATCTACAGATACATATTCATTCATACTTTTACTTTTTTTTTTTTTAAGTATCTGTACTGTTCACTCAGGCTTGTTATGACAGGAATGAGACACCAAGTTAAAGACGTCGAAGAAGTACTCTGTCCTCATACTGGGCACATAAACACGAATCCCCAGTAAGTTCCTTCTTTCCTCACCCACATACTCTGCATCTAACCTGCTACGTCTCCGCGGAGCAGAAGCAAGCGACAGCCCAGCTGACAGGGCAACAGCATCCAAGACCAGAAAGGGCTCAGATTGTTAAGGAAGACCCACAAGAAGATCTCCCCACTTAGCAAGTAAACACAGAGGCTTAACAAACCTCGCAGGCACGCAAGCGGTACTGCTGAATGTCAAACACCAAACCATCTTGGAAACAGAGGTGATACCCAAGAACTAATTAAAATTCATAAGCTCAGAATTGGATAAAGGACAGACCAGGGAAGAGATGAAGTACCTGGGAGGAAAAATAAAAAAATAAGTTGACAAATTGGCAGGAAGAAGCAATCTGCAGACGGCAGAGCTTTGAGGAGAGGATGGAAGACCCAACATACCACACAAAGGCAAGGCAGCAGCAGGAGAAAGGGGAATGACAAAGAAATAGAGCGAGAGAGGAATGTGCCTTTACAAAAAGAAATTGAATGAATTTAGAGGATACATTACGCTACATGCTAGACTGAACAACGAAAAGATATTTTAAATAAGAAGAAAAAGTAAGGAGGGAGAAACCACAAGGACAGAAAAGCAAAAGAAACAGAAGGAGGTATTTGTACATACAGCCATATCAGGAGAACATAAAGATTATGAGCCTACAGTTGTGGTAATTCCTTTTACATGAATTTAGATGAAAAACTAAACTTAGGACCCAACAAATGAAAGGATTGGACTGCTATTCCACCTCAGCCAGAAATCGTGCAATCTTGACATCTATTTTCAACACACTGTACAGTCAACTGACTTAAAATGATGAAGCAACATAGAATTAACACATCCAGACAGCAGAAAATTAGCTAAGACTTAAATAAGGTGGCCTTTCCAGCTCTGTAATTCACAAAGCAGCAGCTGTGCCTTCTACAGGAGCATTAGGCTGCGGTTACACAGTGACTTTAATCCCACGTGAACCTGGGCTGGTACTGCACTGTCTTGCTTCTCCTCTCCTTGCTCGGGTACTCGTTCCTCCTACCTCTCATGCTAGCAGCGGCACTCGTGCAGCCATGCAGCAAGCTAGATCAGGGAATGGATTTATCCAAAAATTATCACTTTTGGGCAGAAAAGTCAGGGAAGGTTTGATTTCAGGTGGGTGAGTTCCCTAATCCATGTGGCTCACCCATCTTTGTGCTCCTCCAGGGAGACAGTAGAAATACTTGGCAAGTGGAGCTGGCCCTTCAGCGGCAGTCCAGACTTTAGAACAGATTAAGACAGCCATGTAACCACAACCTCATTCTCTCTGGCAAAACATGAAAGCCAAGAAGTTTTTAAATTTTTAGAATACATTAGCAAAAACTGTAAAGGCATATAAAGTTCTTTTGAAAAGCAGGCCTTGAGATAATGTTCAAGGTAAAGCAACTATCACCTAACAAGTTTATAAAGTCTATAGCATACAAATACGTTACAGAAACACCAAGCTGAATTAAAATGTGGATCATACAGAGTTCTTTACAGTTTTGCAGACACGTGCACACACACAAAAGGAAAGTACGCCTATGTCCCAGCAAACTAAGGGCAATTTCAGACCACCACGTGTGACTTATTTACTACCACCAATGAAATAAGGCAAGCTTTAAAACCAAAATAAAATATACAAAAATTGCCAACACCTCTGAAAAATTCAGCCATTCATAACCCAGTTGGGCCCTGGAAAAAAAAAAAAAATTAAACTTGCTGCCTAAAAGCAGCCAGGTGTGGACAGAGTGAAGAAGTACTTCTAGCCACAGAGAAACCTTGAAGGATTTCTGGTTCACAGCAACAAAGCCTACATTTACCTTTCGGGGGGAAAAACCTCTTTCTCCACCACAGTTGCAGAAAGACAATCTTTTTATAGCAACGTCAGCACGGGTCTACCATGTGAAAGGATATGGTAGCTTTAGCGAGCTACAGAAGATAAACATATGTCGTGCCTAAAACTGAGCCAATGATCCTAAAAGCATCCCGAATCACTTGTTCCACAAACTCTCCAGTCACCAAGTATGAAGAAATGTAACACGAAGAGCCAAATAGATATTATAAACACAGAAATGTATTTTTAAACCTATTTGCTAACACATTTAAAAAGACATTTTTATTATAGTCTTGTCAAGTCATAAAAAGATACTCCAGCTTTACTGCTACTAAGCTCTCACAGAGAAGAGAAACACAATACAGTTTGTAAGACTGCAGCAGATATTTCATTTTTTTTTTAATGGATATTAGAATTTTTGACGTTGTGTCAAAAGTCATCCAAGTCCCAGGAAAGCTTTCCACTCAACTATCAGCACATAGTTTTGTCAAGTCCCAGGTATGCTTTCCACAAGCAAAACATGTTGCCTTTCCTTCCCGGACTCCAGGACCTGACTCTACATCCTTGCATGCAAAACGCTGTATTATCACTCAAAAAGAAGACATATTTTAGATTTCAATAAACACGGTGGTTTTGTTTATGTACAGCCCCTCAAGGAGATCAAGTATGTGCAGAGGGGCTAGAGAAAAGGTAGTTACACCTATATGCCTCAACTCTGACAGAGAAGAATCCTGTTTGGAATAGTAGTTCAGTCTTCGTCCTCTCCAAATGACATAGTTTAAGCCTTCAAACTACAAACATTTAAAGCAGTGCTCAGTTTTGCATAAAGATATCAAAGCTACTGGAATGGCAAGTATGCTTATGATCTGGTAGGCTGCCAAAAATCATCTGCTAATATACTAGACAATAGATTTATTCTGCTAGAACTCATAAGAGAACTTTCTGATCTTTTCCTTGTATCACTTCTTTTTAGTTGTATACAGAACTGAACTGAAATGATATAAAAAAAATGTAATGAAGAGTTTTAAATCCTATACAAATACTACGGTTTTTAAGTATTGCATGTGATCTGAATGTTTGCATGTATATGCTAACAAATATAGTAATAATTTAACATTTTAAAATATGCATCCTTAGTCACTAGCTTGCAAGCCATGTATTCAGAGTTTCTTGTTGCCACTGCAGCACTTAAGTTTGCAGAATTCAGAGCAGCATAATACAAGAGCACGAAGTTGTACTCTCGCAGTGCCCTAAAAGCTCCAGCAGCGCTACAAAAGGACCCGAACTCTCAAGTCTTGATAAACAAACAGCATTCAGATAAAATTTAACACTTTTGGACAACAGCAGGGTGCTTTCTATAAAAATAATTCTTCATTCCAGAGACAAAAAGATCCTGTGTGTGGTTCCAGTGAGCACTGCCTTCTGGAACACTCTGGAATCATGGTGGCTGCATATCCTGAATACAGTCGTAAATACACAAGTATTATGACGAGGCTGACACCCAACTTTTCACACGAGTGTCACACGCTGACCGGCGCAGTATCAAGACGACCAAGTCTTCAAAGCCCAGTTCCTCCTTCACAGCTAGATGCAATTAAAAGGCCTCTGCATCACAAACCAAGATGGGGTCTTTCAGCAAATGTTTTTAAGCAAAAATTCTCTTGTTCTCTCTTATTCTGTTATCTGATATT
The DNA here is from genome assembly GCA_013389945.1 of Fregata magnificens. Lineage (NCBI taxonomy): Eukaryota > Metazoa > Chordata > Aves > Suliformes > Fregatidae > Fregata > Fregata magnificens. The sequence goes on from WAAD01039493.1 coordinate 34,360, forward strand.
TGAACAAATCACTGACACGGTGGAGCTGTCATATTCTATCATGTCATTCCATGTTTAAAGAATGTTTAATCTGTAAATCCACGCAGTGATTCTGCAAACACAGACTGCTTGCAACAAGAACGCTGAACAGAGATTATGTACGTTTAGTGACCGTGTTAGTGAATTAAATATATTAACACAGTTTCTTAATCCATAACATTAAAATTTACAGATTAAATTAACTGTAGAAATTAAATTACACTAAAGAAAAATATTTTAAGCCGGCATTTTCACAAGTTTTCCTGTTTTTGTATCCACAGGCTAATAATGCTTATGACATCTTTCAGCAGAATACAGACGGAAGTAATTATAAGCTCTTGAAACATAGGAAACGCTAACAAAACCTGGACCAGAGCAGCACTACCTGATCTAGATGTTCTAAAAATAAGCTTCTATCTAGGAGGAAAAATTCCTTGGATCAGTCTGTTACTTATTACTCAGCATTTGCTAGTTAAACACTGCACAGCCACTAATTTTAATCTAAGGAAATGAATGCTGTGATCTTTCCCATACAAAAAAGTGTTTCAACACCCACAGAAGAAAAACAGGGGAGAGAAGGCTCAAGGCTCGACACTCTGATTTATGAAGAGAGGACACAGTGAGACAAACAGTATGTAATCTGTCAAAGCTGCCACATTTGCATTTTATATACAAATATAAAGCAAGAAATCTCATTTAAATAATTAACGGGTGGACTATACACTGCCAAAAAGAGCAGGGTGGCGGTGGACTTACTGCTGAATATTTTACAGAAGAACCATCCTAGAAATTGATCCTCTCCAAATGGAATGATTAATCCTCCACATGATGCCAGGTACCCACTACCACCGTATTTTATTAAAAGCAAACTTTTAACTCAAAGAGAAGCAATCACATTAGGTAAAATGAATAATAAAACCCCCACAACTGACGTCATGTAGATTTTCCCTATTGATCTTGACCTGTGCAGAGTTTTAAATTATAAATGCAAATATCTTCTTATAAGTTTCTGGCAAAAAATACAATCGATTTACAAGCGCTGTTCAAAGCTATCTCTACCGAGACATAAATCATCAGTGGTTTTAAAATATTTTAATAATTTTAGCAGCCTCTTACAATGGGTAAATCAAAGTCTTAGTCTATTACATAGAGAAATATTGCTGAAAAGACCAATGCTTTTTGTATGTTTTGTGACTTTTTTTTTTTTAACATTTCCCCCATTGAAGAGAAGAAAAAATGGTTTGCATTGTGTTAGCTCCAGTTATAATTTCCAGCTGTGTCAAAACTTTAACAGCCTAAAAGCAGGAAATCCAAAGAGGAAATTCCATCGTCAGTTCCTGAAGTTTTGTAACTCAAATGTTCTTCCAAAAACTGGATCTTAAAGGAATTTTGGTAGCATTTTCTGTAACCTTACCTGATATCGTCAAGTAGCTCACATTCTGCCTGATGCTTGGCCTGAAGTTTTGTCATCTGCTCAACCTGAATGTTTTTTAGCTCTTGTGTAACTTTCACCTACAAAAAAAAGACAGACCACATGTATTTTCTGTAGAGCTTAAGTCAAATTGGAACATGAAAAAAAAAACCAATTCATGTCCTCCGTCTATTTTGAAATTGCACATTTCAGTGGAAAAGTCGAACACAAAGATAAGAGTGCAGTTTAACCCTACGCAACATTCATGAAGGCTGATTTCAGTAAGTGCTGTCACCCCAGCACGCTTACACTGCACACAGCAAGAATCTCACACTTATGCCCAACCATTAACGAAAGTGCAATTTCATTCCAAAACCTGGGAGGGTAGCTTGTGTGCAACAAAAGAGTTTGCCTACCAAAAAAGAAAAAGCAGGAGGAAAAAAATTACAGCGTATACATTTAGCACTTCAGTGCAAGTCACACAATTTTGAAATTTATCGAACTGTCCTACAATTGCTATCATTTAAAGACAGCTTAAACATCAAGTTGGTTTTGATTGTGGATCAGATCAAAAAAAGCCCTGTATAAAAGGCTTCAGAAGGTTGGCCTTTCGTTTTTAATATTGCTGTAATTTTCCTTTGAACCTTGTGATCATGAAGCTAAAATTTCAATACTTTGGGAACCTACTTGATAACTGGCAGGTAGCACCATTGGCACAGGTATCAGGAATGATTTGATTTTGGAAGGGAACCTTGGGGTTGTTTTGTTCTTGTTTTTATAAAACAAGAGGTCTTGGCATTTAAGCCCTCTAGTGATCACAGGGAATCCATGTATCGGCCTAAAAAAAAGGATCACCAGCATATCTGAAGACATTATGCATTCATGAGGACAGAAATGCCAAACAGTTACTGTAATGGGGGAAGAGAGATGAAAAATTCAGAGAGGAAGAAAACACAGATCTCCCTCTTCTCAGCTAGCAAAAGCCTCCTTGATTTTACCTCTGAAAACAATCCCCCAGTAACAAGCACCCTTTAATCACAACATTATATAAAGACAAGTTTTTCACAATACAGGAAAAAAAAAAAAATCACATATATGCCCCTGACTTTAAGCAGAAAAAGTGTCCATTTTTAACATGAACTTTCAGCATTTTTGGTTTTATCTGTATATGAAAAAAGCCCTACTCAAAATAAATAAACCCACACAAGACGACCCATGTAATGGAAATAATCTCAAACGGAATAATATAGGCAAAGAATGACACACATGTAATATAAATAAGCCGCCAAATGCAAACTAAAGTAGAAAGAAGAACTGTTTAACAAAAGCAGAGACCAGCCACAAAACAAGAGGTCGAGAGGCAGGAATGAGCCAAGGAGAGATCTTCACTGCAGCTGCCTGCCAGGGCTACTGGGGAGCTCGGGGGATGACAAGGGATTCCTGTTTACACTCCCTCTCAAGTCTTCCTCCCCTCCCCATCTCTCCTAGTCACTATTATACAGTTCACGCAGCAAACCCCTGCAATCTCCTCTCCTCATCGAGAAATCTCAACATCACATACAAAATCTCAAACATCTACGGCGAGCTACGACAATCAGACTGTAAATGATTACAGCCCAAACCACCCTGATCGGGCAGCATTGCAAAGAATATATAACACGCACAAACCCCAAACCCACAAAACTCCCTTCCACGGTGCCTGTAAAGGAGCAGCCTCTCCATCCTGAGACCCGCTTCATCGTCTCTAGCTCCCCCTTTCTCCCCGCACACCGACCGTCGCACGCAACCCTCAAAATAACCAATAAATCTCCATCTATCAGTACTTACACATAGCTCAAGACCCCACTACAGCTCAAGTCTCCCAGATAACAACCTGCCTACACAGACAAGTCACACAAGGAACAGCCTTTTTTCCAAATCTACATTCCTTCTTAGGTCTCTTCCCACATTAACCCCCCCCTAATACAAAGCACCCCATATTCCCATGGACCCCATGGACGCAAAAAAGCCTCCCCGCTGCATTTTCAGATTGTTCCCATCACACATATGCCGCACATTTTTGGCTGCCCCTGTTCGCCCACGCTCCTGATACGTGCCGGGATAGCCTGCATCCTTGCATCAACTCCGGACGTGACCTTCTGCTCCAAGACAACCAACCCATCGCTGTTGGTATCAACCCACCATAGGATGCAAATGCAGCAGAGCCCCCAAAATACCACCAGCAGCACCCCACAACTGGTACAGACTGTCTCGACACCTCCGTGCAGCCGAGCCCTCTGCAGTCATTGACCCCCTTCCAGCCCGACCCAGCCATCGCTCTCCTTCATGTGGAGAACCTCCACTGGGTATGGGGGTGGCCCAGCTATGGCCACCCTGACACCCACTGACCAAACGCTGCCCCCCGCACCTCTTTCCTCGCCGGCCCTTCCCCATGCTCTGTCCTGCCTCCAGAGCTCATCTCCCACACCTGACCCATCCCACCCCACCACCCCCCCATGTCCAATTTCCACACACCCCCAGACATTCCCCCCTTACCCACCTCGCTGGGCCACCCTCCCCAAGACCCCAC
>WAAD01039508.1:3585-16105 GCA_013389945.1 Fregata magnificens
GATTGTTAGTGTCTCCCAGTGGGACAATAAGATTCCAGCTTGCCTTAAATGTTCTGTTCAATAAATTCTCAATTGATGCCCAAAAAGCCAATTCAGCCACTCTCAAATTCTAAAATTTATTTCCTGACAAAACAAAATGTACTCTGGTGGGTGAGAGAGACCTCTGGTAAAGTAACTCTTGTTCCATTTAAAGTCTTCTGAAACTATTTAACCTGGTTTCCAGTCTGAGTGCAGCCTGACAGCTACACTAGTTCCTGTGGCTGATGGGGAACTCCTATCAGTGCAGAAAGCTTTTTCAAAGGTGGCTTTGTTTAGCTCTGCCAGCAGCCTTTCTGGCCATCGCACTGACCATGATGTTTTTCTGACTCACCTGTGCACCTAGGCTGGGGCAGATGGGATTGCACTTGTNTCATGCAGGATTCCACAAGGTTTCATCCTGTCATCTCTCCTCTCAACATGTATATGAGGCCACTGAGGAGATAATGAAATAATTTGGGCTGTGGTGTCATCGGCACGCAGATGATACACAGTCCTACTCTCTTGTCAGACCAGGATGGTGCAGTCATTTTGCGCTTCCAGTACCTGGCTGAAATATGGGTACGATGGCAGCTTAATCCCGGGAAGACAGGTGCTACGTTGGACAAGTAAAGGGAAGCATTCAGAAGATATTATCTACCCTTATTATTCAGTTCCACCTCTTGTGAAAGAGGCTTACAGTCTCAGATATGTCCAGGTTCCTAAGTTGGTTCTGGGTTTTCAAATTGAATCAGTGGTGATAAGTACTATTTGTCACTTGTGTTTCAGTCAGTGGCAATCCTTTCTACTGGTGTGAAGCTTGCCACAACAGTCCAGGTCTTCTTCCAGAACATATTACTGTAATACAGTGTCCCTGGACAATGGTTACAAATGACTGCCAGGTGTTTAAAAAGTGCTGCTAGCAATTCATTGTACTTCAGCCATGTAGCTGCCGCTGAGCAAATAAATAAGAGAATGTATGTAACTGCCTATCTGATTTAGAATGATATCCAATGCAGCATTTTAATGGTTCTGTATGTTGCAATCACAGCTGTGCAGGGTATTTCTCTGCCTTTCAGCAGAGATGATCCTGATTGCACTAAAATCAGTCACCTGAGATCTTGCACTCTCAGGCACTGGATGTGAAAGTTCATTCACCTGTTAAATCACTGTTGATCCTAGATCTAAATTCATTCCCTGTTCATCCAAGGAAAGTCAGGCTTGTTGATCTTCAGGCATGGTGAAAGGAAGTGATGATGATATGTAATTAAGCCTTTGGAGTATGAATCTATCTGGATTAAAATACTGTATATAACACCATATGGTTTAATTTGAAAATAAATAGTCCATCTTACAGAGACATTCTAGAAAATAAATACAACCATTCTTACCTGAGTTTAGTTGTATCTAAACAGCTTTTTTTAAAGTTTGGTGAGCTAAAGTTCACTGTACATTATTCACTGTAAAAATTTATATTAGTTTTATAGTTCAGTGTGATAGTATAAACTTAACATAAAATTTGGCATGGCCTCAAATCATATTGAACAGAGAGAGACTATTAGTACTAATTTAATGCCAACAGTTTCTACTGTTTTGGAAACACTAAGTATTATAGTCATATTGCACTACATAATATCAAAATGGTTAGCATCCGTTTCTCTATAATTACATGGTTTCATCTGGCAGTGTAGGATATTTTCTCAATCTAACAGGCAGCTGGAAGTGCTTGTTATTTTGCTGGCTTATACAAAAGTCAAAGTAATCTAAATGAGATGAACTAAACTGTTTTTGCTACTACACTTAGCTATAGTATAGCTGATTAATTCAAAATGCAAAGATTAATATTTATATATTAAAATATTTGCATACATGGCATGTTAAAGAAATATTTAGGGCAAGACAACGCAAAATTATTAGAAAGATATGAACGTTCTATAATCTGACTTTTTTTTCCCTGAGAATGAAGAAAATACTTTTTTCAGAGGAGCCGATAATTATATAATGCGAATGTTTCTTCCTTCTGCTGATGAGTGAAAGTGAACTATACTTGCTATAAAATAAACTAGATGTAGGGGTTTCCAAAAATTTTTTATACAACTTTAAATTCTTGTCAAACATAAAATATTCCGTAACTCAGACCTGTAGTTTAAGCCCTGATCTTCGAGTGAATATCTATGGACCACTAGTGAGCCTCCTGAAATCATATTCCTACACTTGTACTTGTGCAATGGTCAGCTTTACATACATTTCTTATCTTTCTGTTCTTTGTTTCTTGAATGATACAAATTAAAATATTAAAAATATCTCAGAAGCAAGGTCCATTATCAAATAGCTATTGGTTGAGCTGCAATCAAAAATCAAAATAGAGATCTTGGGTTTAATGTTTTATTGTTTGCAAATTATTTTTAAAATATCACTGTCAAATTTCTTTTTTCCACTTTTTCATTTTTGTATTTCCATATTTTTTTTTCTGTGAAAAGTGGGGGGGGTTGTGGGTTTGATTTTGGTTTTGGGGGTTTTTGTTTTGTTGGTTTTTGTAACAGTTCCTTCCATTAGAAAATATCCTCTAAAATGTACTTAGGTGGTTTCCAGGAGGGCATTTAATTATAATTAATACCTCAACTTCAAGTAATCTGTACACTTACACACACAGAGTCTATACACATATACACACATACGAGTCTATACATCCACATACAGTGCTCAAGGGAGTACAGGATGATAGAAGTTCCCAATTTTCCAACTGCATATCTGCAGAGTGCAATGTGCTAAATTTGGAGAAACATTTCCTTTTATGAGCTGTCACAGCTGCTGCTGCTTTTCCCAGCCAACATTAAAAATTCTGAGGTTACTCCATTACAAAATGTGACATGACAATACAGACTACATCACTGACTGTATATTGTATAAAAGTTACTTGGGATATAAATCCCAAAGCTCTTACTTTGATTTACCAAGAATGCCCACATTCTTTTGTTTATTGTTGCCTGAGGAACAGGCTTTTCAACTTTAAAATCTTTTGAACTTGCCTCCCCCTGGAAAGGAAAAAAAAAATCACTAGGCTGGGATTTACTTTGGGGTTGTTCCAAAACTATTATAAGTTACTGTCCCAAATATCAAAGGCTTTTGATATTAAACTATTAGGATTATTCTCTGAACTGCAATAAATCTGACATAACTGCATTTTTTGAGAAAGTAATGAAAAAGACTTTAATGGAAAGTAATTTAGAAAAATTTGGAAAAAAATGCAAAACATAAAATATTCTGGTAAAGTAAGAAGGGATCATAAAAATCTTTTCATTTTTCCTATGAAATTATTGTGGTAATTTTGTTTTGCACTGTTGTTAAGATAACAATTAAAATAAAGACGGAAATACTGACTTCTACATATTCTGCTGATAAAGAAGGATCCACAATATTTCAGTACTGATTAACTTCTTCCTGTAAGACTATTCCATATAGGACGTTACATGTATGCACTTTGCTCACCTCAATTCTATAAAGAAGCATTCTAAGACATTATGAATTAAATTTATCCCGGATTGTAGAAGGACCTTGGCAAATAAACTCATGGTAGCATTTACATTAACTTTATGTAAACAAATCAAGAACAGTTAAACCGTATTTGAGAGAAGCACGATCAGGACGTGGTGTCAACTGTATATGGTTACAGCACAACAGCTTTTTCAGCCTAACAGCCCTTGGTCCCTCCCTGCCTCTTGGGAAGGGTGTGGGTCCACTACATTAATAAAACCAGGTTTCAAGATAACTTCTCAAGCCAACGCCACCTTCTCCAAAGAAATCATGACCAGGATAGGTACAAGGACAACCATTTGCAAGGGTGACAACAATCAATGTTCTATACGTTCTTGTCACTGCCTTCAGCAATACTGTGAATTTCATCCTAAAGTTTTCAGCAGTACACATGTAGTTTCTACCACACAGCTGACAGTTATGGTAATATCTAATCACTGTGTGAAGGTGGTATCAAAATGGAAGTAATCTCAGAGAACCTTTAAAGAAAAAAAAAAAAAACCAAAAATGAAGGAAAGGTCAATAAATTCTCAAACTGAGAATCATCAATATGTTATATTAAATATTAATGGTCTTCAAGGTCAATGTTTTCCCTGGCCCTTATGATAATAATATGAGCTATACAAAACTAAGTGTATGAAATGGACATAAACCCACAACACATTGAAGCACATCAATAAAAAAAAAGGACATAGTAATTGTTTTAAATGGCTTCTGTTTCTAACATTGCTTATTCACTGCCCTCTGAGTGCCTGTTAAAATCAGGGAGCAGGTCATTCCCCAGCAAAAGCAATTATAAAATGCAAATGACTAAGCATTTATTGTCGAGATTGGCTAGATAAAAAAGGTCTGCTTCATAACATGTTTCCAAGCAGATGACATAATTAGATGTTTGTATTATAAACAATAGGAAAGAATACAAGCCTTTAGCATTTTTTAGAAAGGCTGCAATTAAAAAATAGGTGAGCATTGTGACATAAATTCTATTAAAGAGTAACAATTAAATTTCCCTCTGAGAAATTGGAAGGCACCATCTTGTGGTTACTCTGCAGGAATGCAGTCAGGACAGCCTCCAACCTGCCATCTCCTCCTACCCCTTTCTGATGTGCCAACCAGAAAGTCAAAATTCTGCCATAAACAAGGACAATGCTTTGTCATTCCCAATACTCCCTCTGAAAAAAATCAGTGAGGCTATGTACAAAGTAGAACTAGAGGAGTTATTTAGCTCAAAATACACTCCAGGTTATCACATTACTCAAATGTGTGTTTGAGGTAGACAGCAAATTCAGAATTATTGGCAATTGAGTAAAACCACACTTAATTTCTAATAAGTTTAAGATCAAATACTACCATAACCTAATGTCTCTGCAGCTCAGTAAAGGTGCATGAATTCTTGAGCCAGCTAAGATCAGAAACTTTTATTCCTGTTATCCTTACCTTATCAAAACCAAAACATGGTTTGTGCATTTTGCAGAAGGTCTTTGAAATTTTTGTACACAATTTATTTTGGGCAAGAGTCAACCAGTTAAGTTTGTGCCATCTTCATCATGGGGGTGCCAGCTGAACATGAGCAGGCAGTGTGCCCAGGTGGCCAAGAAGGCCAACAGCATCCTAACTTGTATTAGGAATAGTGTGACCAGCAGGAGTAGAGAAGTGATTGTGCCCCTGTACTCGGCACTGGTGAGGCCGCACCTCGAATACTGTGTTCAGTTTTGGGCCCCTCACTACAAGAAAGACATTGAGGTGCTGGAGCGTGTCCAGAGAAGGGCAACGAAGCTGGTGAAGGGTCTAGAAAACAAGTCTTCTGAGGAGCGGCTGAGGGAACTGGGGCTGTTTAGCTTGGAGAAGAGGAGGCTGAGGGGAGACCTTCTCGCTCTCTACAACTACCTGAAAGGAGGCTGTAGTGAAGCGGGTGTTGGACTCTTCTCCCTAGAAACTAGCGACAGGACGAGAGGAAATGGCCTCAAGCTACACCAGGGGAGGTTTAGACTGGACATCAGGAAGAATTTCTTTACCGGAAGAGTGGTTAGGCATTGGAACAGGCTGCCCAGAGAGGTGGTGGATTCGTCAACCCTGGAGGCGTTCAAAAAAGGTATAGACGTGGCACTCCAGGGCCTGGTTTAGGAGTCATGGTGGTGTTAGTTGATGGTTGGACTTGGTGATCTTAGAGGTCTTTTCCAACCTTAATGGTTCTATGATTCTATGATTCTATGATCTTCAAAGACATAGTCTCATATACAGGTCACAGTTCAGCACTCAGAATTTCTCGATCAATAGAATCTGCAGTTGTAAATAAAACGGTGTTTTGTATGTAACACACATGTATGTTCACAGCTACTGATGTCCACTTTGGGTCTAGTCCTGCTAACTGCTCACTCATTGTACCTTGTGAGATAAACTATCCAGAATGATCTTTCTCAACCAAATTGTGTAGCTGAGCAGTGATTATTTACCATGGAAAGTTCAACTCTTTTTGTCTTCCTTGGGAAATGTATGTAAAATATAAACCAGTATCAATTTAGTCGTTGTTTTTATTGCTTTTATAATAAATTATAAATAAATATTTCAGAGAGGCTAACTTAAGTGATGTTTATGTTATGATTTGATCGTATAACTCCAGAAATACTTTGTTGATGTTATTGATTCAGTACGCTCTAAGATTTAATCTAGTGTTTTGTATTACAGGAAGTCTATGACCAGATCTCCCCTAGTGAAACAAACAGCTAAGGTACGCTGACATGTGTCACTGTTCACATTTTTGAAGTACTTAACAGTTCAAAATTAATAAAATGTACATCTGCTATTTTTTCACAAGCAGACCTAGTTCTGACCTGCTGATGGCTGAGTTTTGAATGGTTGTAAATCACAGTAGAATTGAATCCATATATTGTTCTTTTCACATCCATCAGATCTCGATCTTCTAGAAAATACTTAGTAAATTAGGACACTCGTTTTTCAAACAAACTAACCATAGTCAGTGTCAGTGACTGACAGTCTAACTGTGATAACATCCAGGCTTATCTTTGCTTTTGAAAGGTGTCAATAAAAGAGGAATTCTCTGTGTCTGGAAAGTGTGGTGGCATGAATTAATGTGTGGTATTCTGCTTATTGACATCTGTTTCCCAGAAAGGCTACAGCTAGTGTCACATGTTTCCTTTGGATTTTTGAGCACATCAGGAGCATGGATGTTCTGAACCACTTTGGTTACAAGATGCAAGAGTTTTTTAGCAAATAACACAATTTTGTCTGCTGCTTTTCTGAGCTCAATTCCTTTCAAGATTTCACTCCTCCAACTAAGTTCACACCAGCCAATGTCTCTGTTTACATGTGCACTTCAGGAGCAGGGTGACACTGAAAATGCTAAAAAAACATATCTAGATTATACACTTTAAATCTGCATTGCCTCCCCACTAGAAGTGTAACTGTATATTTTGTATACATTAAAAAGCAAACACACATATTCATATGCCCATTTATATCCCAGGATTCTCCACATATCCAGCAACTGAAGTTACTTGATTTCTTCTGTTTCCTTTGTTGTTAATAGGACCTTTGATCTTCCCTGTCTCCAAATGTTGACAAGCATTATACAAATGCCAGAATGATACTCTGATTCTAAAGGGATGAAACTATAAATGTTACCAAAAGTAGGTGCCTCCTCTCTTCCTGTGGGATAGCCAGGCAGCTTTACTTGCATGGTTTACTCATCCCAGCAGAGGAGATGTAGTGACTGGAGACAGATGACAGTGCTGCTTATCTCCCATTTGGCTGCTGCTACTCCCTCTCCTAGGCAAAGGGGATCTGCTACATTTGGAGAGGATGGAAGAAGACATTCACTGAAGGTCTGTGGGTGCTGGGAGAAGAGTGGGTGAGGGGATGCTGGGGTAGGCCATGTGTAGGGATGCTGGCATCATTTTGCTGTTAATTTCATTCCATAAGTAAAGTTCTACTGAAATTTTGCTGGTCTCCTGGCACCAGGGTATGTGGGTGTAGTGGGGAGGGGAGGGAAGGGAAGAGATTGGCAGCAAGGAGAAAAGAGAGGAGAGAGACCCGACTCAGCTGCTTCAGATTCACTCCTAACTTTTTAAAGTATCTCAGTACTTGATGATATGATGAGACCTTTCTGATACAAGTACTGTTAAAAGGTCAGATACCTCCAGTCATTGCTCTCTCTATCCATCATTAACAAACAAAAATAAAAAAGAAGCAAATAATAATAATTAAAAAAAACATAAAACAAAACCACAAAACCATAGGGCTTAGAGAAACAAGTCCTTAATTAAGAAGTTTCTGTTTGCTTCCTCACACAACTTCCAACATGCTGTTATTGTCACGTAAGACGTGCATTCACACCCTGCAAAATACTGAATTCATGTTACAAGATTATTATCAAAACAGTCTTATTTTTCTAAGTAAGTGTTTGTTAAAAATCCAGACAAGCTAAACGAAATTATACTGTTGTCCATATGAAATCCATATCCACCTTAGGAGTGAATAAAAATTATTGAGACTTATATGGGTTACTTAAGTAACTGGTATCTTTTTCCTCACAAATTCATTTCAGAAACATAACATTCCAATAGTATGTTAACAGAAAGGAATCAGCCTCTAGTATCATAAAGAGGAGGATCTAAATGGTCCTTTAACAATTTAATAAAATGTACCCATGTTCAAACTGTGTTTAGGACCTTGTGACCTCACACTGTCTTTGTGTGTATTAGAAAAAAAACTCCTTTAACAATATATTTATAACAGGACACTTGCATACCAAAAGGTTGCCTCAAAAGAAGTGAAAACAAATTGTAAATTTTCTGAAGAATAATAATTCAAGTTACAAACATTCTCCAGTAGCATCTGGAAAAATACCAATATAAATATAGCTGTTGGATTTACTACTGATTTTATTACATTAAATTACTAAATAGGAATATAGAAATTGCCATAGGTCACAAGCTCCTCAAGAGGAGAAGAAGAAAAAAAGAAAAAGACCTAGTAAAATTCAACAGTTTCTCTCAATTTTTAAAATTCAGAATATGTCACAGCAATAAAATATATAGTTTGAGTTTAGGTTTAAACATGGGCACATATATATATATATTTATTTATTTATTTATTATGCAAAAATGATAATTCCAGCTAAGAATTTCACAAGATATTACTAGTGTTGGCACGATTACAGTATTGTGGTTCTATAAATTGCAAGTACAGAACAAATTAAGACTAGAATTTTCAAAACTGAGTCATTTTGAAATTACAGGACATCATATCAGTAGTAAACCCACCAAAAAAAGTGATGCTGATGTAATCTTTTCCAGATGCTACCAGGACAACTTTGCAAGTATTAACTTCTGTAGAGAACATTTCTATAGAGACATTTTTAGATTTTGACTTTGAGCTACAGACAGTTTGTCTTTTGAAAATCAGAATTATCTGCAGAAGATTAATTTGTTTCCCATTACAGTTTCGGATTTCTTCTTCATCCATAAAATTAACTGCAGTGAACTTCCAGGAGTAAAAAGCTGTCTTTTTTCAGGCTTGAATAAGAGGAGAAATAGTCACTTGTCCTGAAATCTGGCTACAATTAAACACATTGAAGACAAATTAAAAGCTGTAAATGTAAAACTTTGGGTACTTTGTTGTGATCCTTTGTTATAAAAAAGTACTCTACTATACAATAAACAATCAGTATGCATCACCTACATTTTGCTACCAAATGCTTAAAATATTATTTAAATAGATCATAAATATAAAATAAAATAGGAAAAGACAATATTTACCTTTTCCAACTGGGCATTTTTTTTTGATTTGTACAAAAACTCCCCCACTGCCACAAAGACAGAAAGCACCAATCCTGCTGCCAGCACGATGAAGATTCCTCCAATATTTTGAACTCCCAAAGCACTGGCCTCTTTACTTTCCTCCTCTGGGCAGCCATTGCCTCTCCACCATTTCTCTTTCATCATGTGGAGCTTGCCCTCCTCTTGCAGCTGAAGAATTGCTATAGTGATCTTGTCTCTATATGGAGAACCTAAAGAGACCACAGGGAACTTATATTGCATGGGGTATATTTTAAGGAAAGTTAGTTATTCCTGATAAGAATAAAATGTAATATAATGTCATAGGAAAAACTATATCCTCTACAACCATAACATTTATTGAAAAGCCATTTACATCTCACCACGGTAACACTGTCACATAAATACAAACCCACATGTGCACACACATATAAATATATATGCACAAAACTTGATCCAGATGGTGTTGCCTGTAAGCCAGGCAACTTGATGCAACAAGTCCTATCAGACTTAGTCTGACAGTCTCAAACATCTTCATGCCCAACTACTATATCCAGCCAAATAGTATTAATCTTGCAATTTCCATCAGACTTTTACTTATGCTTCAGTAGATTTAGTCTAATATACATGAATCTACAGGCTCTTGCTTCATAGATTGTTACCCTAAAGCTAATCCAAGGTCTGATATGTAATGAACACTTTATACTATTACTTTATTGAAAGAAGAAACAATAATTTATGCTTCAGGACCAAGCCACAAAAGTCTCTACTTGATAGATTGTCAGGCACTTAAGATACCTTCCAAGCACACACTTACTTATTGATGGTACCAGGTAGCAATGCATTCAGAAAGATAAGGTTAAGTGTGTTTGGATAACAGGGATGTAAATTTTCATATTTTAATATATTTCTTTCTCATAATTCAGTATTTTAAAATTACATGATAATTTTGCAGCTTTTGAACATTTCAGTATTTCAAGGGGTAGTTCAAAGGGTAGTGTCATATCTTTGTGTCTCATCTGCTCTCTTTTTCTTTATACAGTGCATAAGGACTTTTCAATGAGTATATCAAAACTGACATTAATTAATGAATAATGCCAATGGAGAAAGCTTTTCTTTTCTGAATGTTAGAGAGTAAATCACATCAGTTAGAAGTGCTTTCTATGTTAAGATTTGTGTAATGTTTAAGGAGATAACAAAGCCATCATTTTTCTTCTCCTCCTTCGAAAACAGGAACAAGACTCTTCATTAAAGTGGTTAAGAAATCCCAGGAAAAAAAAGAAGAATAGATGAAAAAGCATGGCATCCCCTTTTTCATGTGATATGAATGCAATTCTACAAAGAATCCCTCCTCTTTTTCTTTCTGTCATAATAATGCTACTTACTAGCTATAATTTTTATAGTGTTTCCTTTGGCTGAGTAACAAAATGCATTTTCATTAACTTGATACCTTTTAAAAAAAAATCCTCAGCATTCTTTAGAGAGATGCTGCCCATTTGACTATTTCATGTACATTACATGTACATCAACTGTGAAGGAGCTGAAGGAATGCATGGATAAGATATATTATACTCTCTACACTCTTGGCAAACTTATATTTTCTTTTGGAATTTCTTTCAATTTATTCTTTATTTCTTCAATTTCTTCTTACATATCTAGAGTTTTTCACAAGAATAAAGCTAATAGCAAAGGGTTGCTGTGCTAACATGGAAGTAAAACATAGAAAGGAACACTAATTACAAAACACTGTAGGCTGTTCCTTTATTCCAGAATGAAAGGTGAGAAAAGCTGGCCTCAAAGTATTTAAGTTGCATGAACTTGTGCTTTTATCACCTGTGCTTAGAAAAGAATGATGTTCTATACTAGGAGCTAAACTGTGTTTACACAGGACTGTAGGGGAAGCAGAAAGAAAGGAAAACAAACTCTTTTCTACTCTCTTGTGCATGCAGGGGCCTAAGTCACACTGTTTCAGACCATCCTGATTATGCTGAAACGCTGCAAAATCCTGTACTTGACACATTTCTTCAGTCAGATGGAAGAAAGAAAGTGATTAGTCCACAAAAGGAAGTGTAAGTGCATACTGTAATCTTTTGGGGATATTTTCAGTGTTACACTGCCTATAAATATTTAACAAGAACAGCATAAATAACATTAGATTCTGAGAAATAATTTTGGACCCAGTTTAAGCCATCTTCTGATCTGACAGGCTGCTTTCTAGTTAAACTGATTTGCATTTCATTTCCACACTTTCTGTTGGTCTAAATATAGGCAGTACCAACTATTCTTCATGTATTATTTATGTATTCTAGGGACCAGATCTGTACACATACAGTTCTAGTCCATTTGAAGCACTTAAAAAATGAATTAACTGAGTGATTCATAGATAGAAACCATAAAGCACAGGCTAATCCTATCTACAATTAGTTAAGTTTACGAGGATTGCATTAGAAGCATGCAGTTAATAGTGATTCGGTTCAACAGTATCACTCACTGCTGGTGATTTGCAAAACTTTGCACAAAGAGTTGTGGAGTCGACAGATTACAGGGCCTTTGGTGTTTCTACTGCAATATTTGTAATTGTTATACCTTATTATCTCCTCTTAAAAAAGGAAATCTTACAAGGAAGAATCAATGTGTTCCTACTGCAATATCTGTATTTACTATCTCTTATTAGCTTGTCTTAAAAATGGTAATATCTCACAAGTAAGGATCAATGTGGGATGACCAGCATTGCATACTGCTGCTGTTAAATTAAACATTTAAAATTTTATAACCATGAAAAAGCTAGCATTCAATGCTGGAGTTCTATTCCATTTCTGAATGACTTACAATAATCTAAATTCATTGATTCACATTTTGCAACAAACAATGAGTACACCTAATAATCTGACATTTGAAAAAAAGTCATTTTTAATGTTGTTTATACTGATTCAAGTGGTTATTAAGAGAACAAAAGAAGCATAGCAATGATATTATTTCCTAAGGTTTTATTTGCTCCTAGATTTTTTTCTGATACAAGCTGGACTGCAAGTCCCAGCAATGGAAAATCCACCCAGAAGCACCTAAAGTGGCTAAAAGTATCATGGTCTGATCTGTGGATGATAAAGTTAACATACAAAAACAAGAGAAAATAAATAGAAAATATGGACAAGGCATCCAGATTACACTCTGTAGCT
>WAAD01039523.1:2919-16585 GCA_013389945.1 Fregata magnificens
GAACAATAGAAGGAGTGGCATCATATAAAATTTTTACTCGAACTTCCTGAATAAACAACAGATGTTAGCCAGATGCCAAGAGGTACACCAAGATGATGTTCTTTACTGAGCGTAGTAAGCACCTCCAGTGATCCAACTTGTTAAAATTATTTAAGTCATACAACAAAACAGCTAGAAACCTTGTGGGAGTGGAATTCCAAATGTGAAACAACTTGTGTTATTTTTTACACATTGTACACAAATTGTGTAGTGTTAACAATTATTCCAAACTATCTGCACTTATAGTGCAGTTAGTGCAAATAGTGCAATTCAGACACCATAATGCTTTCTCTCTTCTGTAGTATTCCCCTCCCAAAGGATGCTACCTAATATGTAGCTAGACACACAGCAAGAAATTGCATTTAGCATCTTTTAAATCTGAAATTCATTGAAATTTTAGAACACCTGGAATATAGGTGTTCTGTGTATATAATCATCACAGCATAATTTTCACCTCTTTCTAATAATCTACAAAGTTTTGACCTAATGCCAAGAATTCTTCAACCAATTAGATTTCTTTTTTTTGGTGTCGTATGAAACAGTTTCATTTAAATAGCAAAAATATAACGCTGTTTTAATTATTCCATCTACAAAATATTATAGAATAAATCTTAATCTAAATTATTTGAGAAATTAATCTTTTTTATCAAAACTGGAAAATTTACATCCCCCTATCTTTTTTGACATTGTATTCCTAAACAGTTGGTACTTGATGTATTGTAGCTAACCTTTTTAGTTGTCTTCCAGAGAAAGGGAAGATAATAACTCCATATGGTATCTGACAAGACAGTAACTTCTTTATAAATAAAATAGTGTGCTTGAGTGCTAAAAACTCATAGCTCAGAAGAAGCTTTCTTGCTTGATGTGATACTCAACTGCCCCAAGAAAGGGTTTTATTGGAACTGGTAGTGTTGTTATTTGTTGTGCCTGCTTGACCATCACCTGCCTCAGGATGGAATTGCAGACATTGGAAAGCTTATCTTTGAAAAGAAAGTGTTCGTTATGAATGACATGTAGTGAGCAAAGAGTATTCTTCAGATTCCCTGGCCACATTTGTCTCATTTAATTAAGAATATTTGTTTGATTTATATTTTCAAACTGGAATTTGTGAAGATTTTGGAGATTTCTCACTAATTCGGAAACTTAGAAGTTAAAGCTGGGAAGCACTGATTTTGGCAATGCCAGTTTCCCTTTCTCGAAGTCCCATAAGTTTTCTATCTTATAGATGCATGAGCATCTGTAAGAAGAAAATGAATACAGCGATACTGCATCAATGGTAACTGTGTATCAAATGGAAAAGGCATAAGGGGTGCTCTCTCTCCTTAAATATGTATCATGAATTCATTTTTCACAGTGCCACTAATTAATTTTGGTATAGTGAAAGGAATAATGCATGCCATTATAATTGCTCTTCTAATATGTTCTGGTTTAGAATTTTTTTGAACTGCCATATACCAAGATTCTCAGCAAACTTTGCTATTTGATACTGGACATTTAATAAGGTTTTAAGATACCCGTTACTGACTTTGCTGTCATCACAGGTGAGAAGAAACACATTAAAAATTATGCTTGATACACTTTTTAGATACTACTCTATGTGCTTTACAACAAATAATTGAAAATTTCAGGATTTCAGTGAGTATTTATCCCATCTCTGAATCATACCATTGTAGCCTTATCTGATATAAGTTCAAGTAAGAGCCATGGATGAGTTCATCATATGACCCCCGCTGTTTTTTTCCAGAAGAAAATAGAGTTATTTCTAAAATCTATTTCACTGTTTAGCAACGAAAATTGTTTTCCAAGTTCAAGCAAGAATCATAAGGCAGAGAATATGATGTTCAGTCTTTCCTGTACTTGCTCAGTTTTGCTGTTCTCCCAAATCCTAGTTCTGCCAACAACTCACTTGATGTTTTAATAATTCAAAATGTAATTAATTAAATGCCTGCATACAATGGTATAACATTAAAACCTGAAGATTTCCAAGGCATTTATAAGTATCTGATTGTTTTAATGGACTGTTCAGGTATTTCAGTTTCATGGAATCATGTGTAACAGTTTCTCTGTGTGTTATAAGACCACCTAAATATAAGAGGAAGGTTTTATATCTCAGTATAGAGTCATGCATGTGTGCATTTGTGCGTGTATGTGTGTGTCTACTTGTAGGTAAGCAACGACAGTAATAGCTATTTTTATTACCTTTATAGAATTTTTCCCCTGAACTAATACATCCAATTAATGTATTTTCCTTTGATGTCACAAGTATATTTGAACAATAAGAGACTTTTGTAAGGAAAATTCATGGGGAAATACCAGGAAGATTTGGTTTCTTGTAAACCGTGGATGGCTAAAGTACTCAGAACAGCAAACCACTAATGCAAAAAAAGCAAAATGAACAGTACTTAAATAACAGCTGCGTTTAAAAGTGTTCATACTTAAGATTAGTGTTTTAATGTGTTATACAGAAAATTGGTACAGTTTGAAATATCTCATGTAAAGGGATTGTATACGTGATGGCAATGCAGTGTGATAGAATCATCTAAAGTAACTTTTGTATGGATAACATCACACTGAAGTTTGCCCAATTAACAAAAGGCCAAATGAAAAAACAGCTAAGATTCCAAAGCATAAATTGTGCTATTTGTGTTCATTAAGTATGGTTTGAAATCCTGTCTTAGGGACATCTTACCTAACTATATATCTAATGCTGCTCAGTAAATGAGGAGAGTATTGATTGGCATATGCTGCTTAAATCGATCACCTTGACAGCCAGAATTACAGTAATCTGTCAGTATTAATGACTGTCTTTCAAGCCTTGATACTTCTCCTTCGCTTGTCTCGTCTTGCCCCACTTCTGTTTGAAGTGCATTTTCTTGCAACCTCTGGTTTTGTCAGGGTAGGTACTTTTGTAGTGTTTCTTTGTCCCCTGAGTCCAATTTATTGGCTTGATCATGCAATTAGAGTTAAAATGCAACACCAGGGAGCAAAAGTAGGCAGTGTTCTGAGTAACAATTGGACCTCAGGGGTAGTGCAAGCCTGTTCTCAGCCATCATTTATAAGTTACCTGTTGAAACAACAGGATTGTTTTGTAATGAATAATTCCAAAGCATCACTTTAAATGCCTTTGATTTTAGCCACTAGAGACAACTGATTGAACCAACATTTGTGATAGGTTTTTAAACTCTTGCCTTAGTGTTTGTCATATAGACACTTTAAATAACTGCTGGAGAAATACTTGCAGATGTGTGTACCAAGCTGCTGTTTTTACTGCATTTTCATGTAGACATACACATCATTTCCGTTGGTTTTCATGCATTTTTAATATGAGGAATAAATTGAAGTGTGAGGCTTGAAAACTATGTTGTAATGTAGTATATTTTCATGTATATAGTCTGTGAGGTTTTTTGCAAAACACACATACATACTTTTCTTTAGCAGCAGTTTTGGATTTGTACATGTTCAGATAAACGTATTTACTTCAGTAATTGCCCTGCTTCTAATCCAACAGAACCTGCCTTTTCTACCCCAGGTAGCTCTTCTGTCTCTACCTCTTCTTATGGGCTGTCTTCAGATATGAACTAGGATGCTGGGAGCACCTGTTAAAGAGGTATAGTGTAAGCACATGGGCTTAAGGGTAATAATGTTGTTGTCATCACAAGATATCTGTAACTTGTTTTTAAATTAGTAGTACAGCTTTATTTATTAGTTACTCTTCCCTAATGAAATGCATGAGACTCTCTTGAAAGTGGTAAAAAAGCAAAATATCAAATGAGACAAAACTGATTGATCCTAGTAATACAATTTTCTGCTAATAATTGCACTTATAAAGAGCTGAGTGCTCTGTTGATGTTGTAGGCAATTATGGGGGAGACTCAAATCTTTTTGTACTGTTAAGAAAAATATGTTCTAGGTTCTTTTACTTCTGCATTCTTTCATAAATTGAATTTACGCATTTGAAGGGAGGTATTGGTTCTGCTGATTTCTGTCTAAACTATGGGTAGGCTTATGCCAGTGGCGCTCTGTTTTAGAATAAAAGGATGTCAGTGGGCTACCCTGAAAAGCAATGAGGTGCTTTATTAGCCTCCTAGAACTTATGAATTTGGATCTGTCAGTACAGATCGCCTGAGGGAGGGAAGTTCTTTGTTACTGCATCTTTTTAAGTTAGGAAATTTTTGTATGTTGTAAGCTGGAAGTTAGTAGAGCAATCACTCTTTCATTATAAAATGTGTTTTAAATGTGTATAGATACCTCTTTTAAACAAAAATTTGCAGGGAGAAGGGTGGGAGTCCTTAAACTGGAATGAAAAAGATAAACCAGTTCAATCTTACGCAGAGTCGATTGCTTTGTACATAACACAAAATGACAGGTTTTTTTGTTAATACCTACTTAGCCTTATTAATTAATTAAACATTTTGGATAACAAAAGCCCTTTGTTAAAATGTTAAGACTCTTGCCCCCTTAAGGTGTTAAAATTCATACAGATTTCTTTGATAGCTCTCAGAAGTCTGTGAATAAAAGCAGGGAAGGTTAAGCAATTTTTCCTGATGTTTCTAAGATTTAAAGAAAGAAATGTTTTTAAGCTATTTAAGCTCTATTTTTATGTTGTAAAAGACAGCATTGTTTATTGATTTAATCCTCTTCTAGTCATAAATTCATCCCTAATAACAGATAAGTAACTTGCAAACAACTTGAAAGATTTGTATGTTAAAACACTGAAAGCTGTATATATATAAAGAATAAGTATATAACATTGTGTATGGTTGATTCTGACATTTAAATTGGTGGGAAATGGGGGAGATTATTTGTAACAAGCAAAACTGACAAACAGTAATGTCTGTGAGATAGAATGATGTTTTCGGGTGGGTTGAATAAGACACTGGCAAACTGTTTCTGCGTCGTTCTGCATATGGTAATCAGGACAGTTGGGGCAAGCTTTCCAGTGCTGACAGAGGGATTAGAAGATGATAGGTACCAAAAAAAAAAAAAAAAAAGAGGGGATTAATAGAAACTAGCACATTGGTTGTCTTTGTTCTCCTACAGGTCTGTATTTCAGTTACTGGAAAAAGGGGTTATATATAATACCTGTCAGTATGTGGAAATATCTAGCTGGAGATGGAATATACTTCATGTAACAATATTCACTAACTAAACAGGTCAAAATTATAACAAAAAAGAGTGTATGTATATAATTTATTCTGTATGTACCACATACTTAATAGAAAAATGGAATAAACTAACATAAAGCAAGGATTAATAGTTAGTATTACAGTAATTGGAATTACCATATGGTAGTCCGAAGGACACGAGTCCTAATCATAGGCTGGCCAATCAAATTAATCTCAATATACTTTCTAGACATTGAGAAAATAGTTTAATTGCCGATTAACTGCACCTGAATAGATCCGTGGGTCACAAATATATCTATCTCCTTCTCAACGCTTCTCCTCCCAAACATAGAAGAATGCAGGCTATTAGAAAATCTTTTAATTTCTGCTTGCCAAACCATAGTTACCGTCCATCTGTTCTTGCCAATTGTGGAAAAAGGTCAGTTTTCAGCAAAGCCATGCATTTCACAGAAGGTATGTGAAGTGAAATTTCACAGGGGACATGATGGATCCTGATTCTTAGTGATAAACCTTTGGGGCCAGCAGGGTTGGCATATGGTTCAGCATGATATGAAGGCTTGGGTTCCCTGGCTTCACTTCTTTGGCGTGGAACTGATAAAACCTGGCTCTTAAGTATTGTTTCGCTGGACACCAATCACGGGCTGCAGGAACTGCCCATTTAACTCTCTGTGGGAAGGAAGCCCAGGCTGTGTTCACAATAGTACCATTCTAGTGCTGCAAACTGCTCTCAACAGCTTGACAGCACTAGGGAGGAGGGCGAAGGGGCTGCTTTACTAATTGCCCTTCAAAATAAAGAAAGAGGGAAGTAACTGAAAATTAATATTTGTTTTCTTCATTTAAATAGAATGAGCCTGTCTTTGAGTTTTAAAAACCATTTTAAAAATCGACTTTACAGACCTCTGAAGAGACACATAAGTAGCTTATCTCGTAGCGGTACTGCAGCAACCCAGGGTAAAGAGAAAACATTCTCTTCAACTCTAAAGGAAAAAAAGAAAGGTAGTTGTAAAGTTTATTAAAGTACAGATTGGAATTAATGACAAAATTTCTCATGTGAGAAGTTTTCTTTGTTACTATGTAGTGTGTAGTTGCAAATTAATACATGTCTTTATGTGCAGTCTTTTTGCTGGACAATATTTAATGTTAATATAATTTCACATTTGTGTAATTTTACAGTTTGCAGTGATGCCTTCATGAAAGGCATTTTCCTTACTGTTCCTCTCATCAATGAATATGTCTATATATGCAGAGAAAGTATTTAAGATAGAAATTTAAACATTTGAATGTGTGAACAGTGGGCTTAAGCATTCATGCTAATACCAGAGAGCAAAGAGCCAGTTTTGCTTCTGTATTTTTACACTCATCAACCTTAATTACTTGAGTTAAAACTGATGTAATACTGAGTGTCAGAGTGGGGATAAATCCCTCTCCCAAAATCAGGAGTTAGTATGTGGGGCTGCAGTTCCCCCTGGCCTGTACTATTCCACATCATTTGTGGGCTGAAGTGATGACTGCAACACCTTAACATCTCTCATTGGCACATTTGGTGCAACGTCCTTAATAAACTTCAGTCCCTTGGCCCATTAGCCCTGTGCCTCCCCTGCTGCCTCCTGCAAACCCGCTGCTGCCAGGTGAGCGGCTGCCTGTGAGCCGTTCTGTCTGCCGGCAGGAGCATCGCTCCAAAGAGTGCCTGAAGCAGTGGCAGCTGTAATGGGCTTCAAAATATTTAGCACAACATGCCTTATAGTTTCATCGATTCCTGTCTTGGACACATTAGTAAGACAAATCCTCCCTGGAAATTGGAGTAGGAATTCTGCCTGCATAAGGGCTTCAGCACTGTTTTGTTTTCACTTCTGTAGCCTGGTACTAAAACATGGACAAGTGGGATATTTGTAAATACTGTCATTAGTCTTCTAACCACACAGCCAGTAAATCTAATGAGTAATTGGTTAATAGTGTTGAGGTATTCATCCTTCTGATACTGCTAGCCATTTGATCTTACTACCTTTTAAATTTCATGCTAAAATGCAGTTCAAGGTTTGTAAAACCAACAATATGTAGTAAATGGCGAAACTGAGACTTTCTACTATATGTTTGTGTTAACATGCTCCTGCTATATTTCAAACAGATAATTCATTGAATGCCCATTCTTCCTCTTACTGCAGAGTAGATTATATTTAAGTCAAGATTAATGGATAGATTCTGATGTTAAAACCCAGTCTCTGAGCCTGTCGTTCCCTAGAGGCATATAGTGCATTAGTTTAAGCCAATATGCTGCTTATCATAGATACTATGACACTGTCTTAAATGACAGTTTACTGTACTTTGTTACTGCTTACTCTGCTAATAAAATCACTATATTGTGTTCTTGATAATTACAATATTAAATAGAAACTTAATTGGATTACTGCACATTTAGATACAGATAGTTCTTAAGTAATTGTCCACTGTAAAATTTCTGATACTCATTTTTTCTGTCATGAGGTGTGTTCTGTCAGTGTCTAAGCTTAATACTTAGTTCAGTCACTTTAGCTGAAAAAGTGCTGAAAAGAGATCTACAATGGGATTTTTCGGTGCAAAGGAATATCTTTTATCCTAATGCTTTTCACTTGAACCTTGTTGTTCTTAAAATCCTTCCACAGGATGCTTTCATTTGCCAGTGTCCTTAAAATAGAATAACTTCTGGGTTCTACAGAGTAGAATAATTCAATAAGTATTGTTAATTCAGATTTTTTCCCCTTAACTTTGAAATTGCTGGAAGTCTGAGCATCAGTTTGTCATTTTTGCTGCCTAAGCAGATGATCAGAATTAGAATTCACTCAATTCAGTAAGTATAGTCTCATAATATTTTTATATGGTTATCTTAAAAAGATAACTTTTTTATATAACTGGGTTTTGTATAGTTTAATTCTGGAGAATATTTATACTAAAATTAGAATTTATGTTAAGTCCATTACACTTGCACTCTAATTCTACAAATCTTTATAAGTGCCTTTTGTAAAGGAGCTTGGTGCGGAGTGGTTACATTTTTCATTTCATAATTGAGTGTTTTAAGTGGTTAAGCATAGTCCAAATTTTATCCAATTCCAGCTTGTGTTAATGGTGCTACACTCACACTGCCTTAGCACCTGTTATGGATTTTGAGTCATCTGGCAGCCCGTGGGACTTAGATAAAGAAGTACCAGGTGTCCTGCCTGCCTCTTAATTGAGACGCAATGTAAACAATATAGACTTGGCAATATGGTTATAGGAATGGATTAAAGCCCAGCTTTGTCTGCGCTGATGAATCACAGCTTTTTCTTCCTAGATGATGTTATAAACCACGGAAGAATTTAGTTAGCTGTAAGATCTGATGGAACAACATAAAAATAAACAATATATCAAGGATTTTCCTGGAAGGGTGGTACTGCAGAATGTTAAATGTATTGGGTTTTCCAATGAACATGTAAGCAGCAATTACAATTTCTTGCAGTAATTTAGCAATTTTGAAAGTGCTCACACGGTAAAAATGAAGATTCTCATATAAATTCAGATAAAGTCAATGCCTTTTAATATATAATGTGTTAGTAAACTAGGCAGAAAGCAATAGCATTGACTTGGAAACACTCAGTGGCTGCAACTTTATCTAGCCTATGCTTACCTTGCAGGACTTCTAACCATTTAACCATAGGGTAGATATACTGGAAGTAATCCCCTTTAGCTGTAAGATTAGTAGTCTTAAAGAAGAAAGCCTCTAAATGGCAAAAATATGTGTTGTTATAATTTGCCCAGTAACTTTTAATTTATTACAGATTTATTGAGCTTTTTAGTAGTATTAAAAAAAAAAAAAGTAATTTTCATTATATTAAAGTATGATGCAACTATATACATTGGAAACAAATTGCAAGATCTGGAATGATGGGATTCATTTGTATGGATTTATCTATTATATATTCACTTGTTTTCTTCCTAAAGAAATATACCTCAGAAATTGCCTCAGAAAGCCCTTTTGCAGTTACAACGTGTGTTGAAAAAGATTTTTATTAAGGATGTTAGATATTACATTTTATGTTTGCTTAAATTCTACAGTCTTAGTCTGTTGTTTTTCATATTTTCCTTTTTTTATGAGATATCTACATTACTTAGTAGATTGTCATGTATATACATTACTTCTTAAAATTTCTGAATTTGGATCATTAACACTGAGTCTCTTCTGCAGTTTCAAAATATTTTCATGAAATGCAACTTAAAAGTTTACTTTTAAAATACAACTTGGAGTCCTCTGAGTTTTATGTTCCCTTTTTACGAGGAAGAAAATAGATTGTTACATTTTATTGCAAAAGCGCCGTCATTAGTATTGAAAATACGGTTTCAGTGGAGAGAAAAATCACCTTAGAAGATTATAAAATTATTAATTCTTTCACCTGTTTAGTAGTGTCAAGCATTGTAATTTTTTTTCTTCTCTTTCACCTAAATAACTTGCATCCGATATGAGGAGAGTGAACTGAATTCTGCTTTATGAGTCATCGGTGTTGTGACTAAGTTCCAATTGCATATGCAGAAGCTGCTTTTATTTACAGCATAGCTGTGTAAACAGATGCACAGAGCAAAATATTTGTATGCCATTTTCAATATTGGCAGTATTTAAGAAACAGAAAAGAACAGGCTGACTTTGAGATATCAAGCTGACTTGAGCAAATAGAAGTTGCAGTTGGAAAAAAAAAAAAAATCTCTTTATTTGTATACTGTGCAAACCAGATGTGGAAATCACTGAAATGCAATAAATAGGGAACACCATGATGCCACTTCTACAGAGTCACTTTTCAGAATATAAGAGAACTTTAACTATTCCTCTCAGTGTGGCCAGTTGATACTGATCACCCACCTACATACAAAACGCAGCTAGTTGCAAGACTTCCAACACTGGATCAATAGCAGCCCGACTTACATCCTTAATTCTAAGAGCCAACAAAGAGTACAAATTGCTGTGACTCAGTATGAGTTCAGCTAGTTTGACAACCACTGCACAATCTCTTCTTTCAAAGTGAGATTTCCTAGAAAAAAACTTCCATTTCTATGATTTGTGGGTTTTGTCCTGTCTTCCTTTAGAAGTCAAATTCTGCTATGGCTAACTTTTCCTTTCAGCTTCTGTAAAGCCTTGGTCCTAACCTGTGCTTGTTATCTTTTTACTGGAGGTAGTCCTCCTTTCACATTTTGACGTCAGGAATTGTAATTTACTAGGAAAAATCTGCCCAATAAAATTGATGCTTTCGTCATTTTAAGTACCTCAAACTGTAGCAATTAATTCTGTGGGGTGTGCACACCTTCTCAGGCCAGGGAGCAAGAAACTTAAAAACTCCTACCAACATATGCCATTTGTTGTGCCTCACAGTTTCTTTGTTTCCTTTGGTCTTTAATATCCTGGGAGCATTTTTGTATGTTGACAATACTACAGATTTGGGTTTTTTTCCAGAAGAGGGAGGTGTGCTTCTAAATTTGCTGAGGGGGCAAATGTAGTAAACGAGGGTGCCATCTTATGTAGCTTTTCTTAAAATGTTGTTAATCTCTTTTATATAAATAGTGTATACATACAATTAAAAAAACCTCTTGCAGGTGTCTATTGATCCTACAAGCAAGTATCTCTGGATGGAGGATTTTCATTTTCCAGTTAAGGGTGGAGCAGTGCTTTGGTTTCTGCTTGTCTAAATTATTTTCCGAATGCCTGGCTGACAGTGTCATACTCTCCACAATCATATCAATATATATTGACTTCTTAGATGATTTTGCTAACAGTTGGAACTGCCAGGGATGCAGCTGTACATGCATTTCTGACAGTAGTTTGTAATTTAACCTGAAAAAGTCCATCTTGCTATTTAGAAATGCATTCTCTGGCTTTTTTCTAAGATGTATTTCTAGGTGATCATCAACCTCTTTTTCCTAGCACCGGCGTCAAAGAATCTCAGGTACTACATACCATCAATGTTGTGATCACATATACAGTTATATTGTGATACACTACACAGGTGTGCACATATCTATAAATACATGAGGATCAGGAGGGAAGATTTATAAATAAAACTTTAATGGAAGTGTCTCATTTTGGGTTTTGTTCAGTTTTTCTGAATGAGAGACACCATGATGGAAAAAAATTGAGTGAAGAGCCCACATTTTTACTCCCTTTCACAAAGGGAGTCCTTTTGTTATAGTTGTGATTTTTTTTTTCCTAAAAAAGAAAAACAAAGTTGTGTTATCGGTCTGCTGGACTTGACCAGCCCATCGGTAGGGGTGTAGGAATGCCTGCAGCATTGTTGAGCTTACAACTTGGAGCTTCATAGTTCTAGGGTATTTCCTGAACTATAGTGATCTTCATGCATTTTAAATCATCCAGACATCATCTTGAAGTCATGTACTAAAATGGAAGCTGAGGCTTAACATTTTATTGTGGTATTTGAAGTGATAAATACTTTCTTTTGACTTTTGGAAAAATACAGGGTTTCTGCCTTTGGTGACTTTAGGTGCTTCACGAATGCATTCCTTTTAAATTCCATTGAACAAATGAAATATTGATCTTTTAAAGAGTTTTTTCAGACATTACAAATATTTCCATCCCATTTTAGTGTATCAATGAACTGTACATCTCTTCAGCCCTTTTTCAACTTTCTGTCATTGAGTAGGTTCCCCAGCATAATCCTTCCCCCCAGAAGCTGCTTAGGAAGTCTGTCTTGATAAAACATTTTCTGTATGTTTATTTCCAAAAGTCTTGGGAGCAGTTAGGCATATAGCTCCTCCGTTGATCTGACCCAAGTTCCTCCCAACTGGCCTTATAGGTGCCTGAGTCTAAAATACAGGTGATGAGAATCTCCACACAGCAAACGCCTAGTCTTGGATGCCTCTGAAGTTCACAGATATCTAAAGCTTTCACTGCAACCCTTCCTTGGAGATCTGCCCACTTCAGCACACAACAGAGCTGCCTGAGTCCTTGCTATATTGTGAACAGCCAAATGCCCAGTTCATGCCCCTCTTTATCCATTGAGTAGGTAGGTATTTCTTTGCTCATCTGACCTGCAAGGCAGCAATGCTAAGAGTTTTGAAGGTATACTCGCTGGATTAGAGCCCACACAAACACAATAGGAGGTAACTCCCTGGTTATATCGATCAGCCAGGAAATGAGAGAGCTGTTTCCAATTTTGAGGCCACATCTCCTGCCTCTTACAAAACTGTTCTAACCATTGGGACTGAGGACATTTTGTAATCAGGCACACTCCGTTCACTGCTGAAATTGCTCTTCGTTTCATAAAATAAGATCTCTGAATCACAGGGAAAGTACGTGCCCATCTGTATAGCCTAATGGTTATGGTACTTTCCTGGGAGAGGAGAGTCCCTGGATTCCAGCCCCTGCTCAGGAAGCATTTGTTATCAAATGGTCTTTGGAGCAGGCACTAGGATTTCTTCTCCAGCCCTTTTGTGAATCTAGCACTTAGATGCTCTGGTAATAGATAGATTACAGAATTGTGACGTGCCATATCCTTATTTAAAGTCTTGAAGATTTTACTCCGTGCTGAAACTGCTTTTTCTTCATTTTTTCAGCCTCAGGTTAACAACATTTTAGGATTGGTATTCCCTGGATGATTGTAGCATAGTAATCATGCATCCACTCTTCTTTAACTGCAGAATACTAGACAGATTTATTGTAATGCATTTTATTCAGTTATAAAACTGAGAGGTGTGAATAAGAAGAACGGAAAGAAAATGTGTAGTCAGAATGACACAATAAATTTATGCAAATGGCTATGAGGAGATGAATTCAACAGAAGGACTTGAAAGGTGGAGACAGGAGAAGAGGCTGAACAATGGGAAGTACAGGATTTTGTGGAGATTGCATGGTTAAAATTACAGGAAAGGAAAAATAAAGACTAAACAACTAGAGATGGGGGAAAATGTAGCAAATGGATTTCCTCACCAAATTGAGGGATGACAAAGCCATAGATAAAAAAAAAAATGGCAATGTGAGGGAATCATTTTGGATGTAAAGGAAAAAGATTAAGATGGTGGATGAAGATGCAAGGAGGAGAGCTGTTTTGCGTGTATTATTGTGGCACATATATATCCTAGGCATAGACCCCAGTCTCATTATACTGAGATGGAGTACAGCACAAGACAGATGTTTTTTGTCCCCCAGAGGTAAAAAAGCCAAGTATAAAACTGAAGACAACAGATGAAGGCAGATACAAAATTCAGGGAAATGTGAAACAATAGTAGACAGCACAAATAGTTGTGTGACCTACACAGCAACAGACTTAAGTCTTCCAAGGTGTTTTCCTTGTTTCTTTTTTGATAAACATCATAGGAAAGGGGAGAGTTTGAGGGGGGATTGTTTTGTGGACACTTACGGAGACCTGGTGCTAGGCATAAGAAGCCACATGGAAAAAAGTACAAAAGTGCCTGTCCAAAAATGTCGAGGTGAGTGAGGGTGACTGTCTGTGTTAACTGACTGGGGGCAAGAGTAGTTTTGATAAAATTGATCA
>WAAD01039523.1:16608-32606 GCA_013389945.1 Fregata magnificens
GATCAAATAGGTATGGACTATAAAGTTAAAATAAGTAGCCTGCATTTGTGCTAGAGAGTGGCAGACTGATGGCGATATCTGAAGAGAATGCCCCATCCAGGCAGTATGTTCAGAAGGTGGGCTCTGCAGTGCTCCGAGTAGATACAAGGAGGAATAAAAACTCATTTGTTGAGGCCAGAGAAAAGGATGTGGCAGTAACTGAAATGTGAAGTAAGAGCCTAGATAATTTGTTCATGTAGATGGATAGAAAAAGTTTTAGTTTAGATTATGCAAAAAGAATCTGCAAGATGCAGATGTATTCTGCCATAGGAATATAAACAAAGCTTGAGTTAAAAAAGAAAGTGATACAATCAACAGTGATGGAGAGCTATTAGGTGAAGGCATGAGATGTTGTTTTTCAGACAGATTAAGCATAAGTAGGTGATCTGACAGCCAGGATTTCGGTGCTTGTTCCCAAGTGCAAATCTACAGGTCTAAAAAAATTGCATGTTTACAGTAATAATGGAAAGTACAATATTTTTGGTATTAATAGAAATAATTGCAGATTTAGAGAATAAGTAAAGCAGATTGTAATGCAAATGAAATTTTAGCTGGAGTGACTACAACCCGAGTGACCTATAAAGGTACAATTCCTGATTTTTCTCTTGTACTGATTGTATTTTTCAGAGCAATATCTTCTTAAAAAGTATAATGAAGTCATTAGATTTTTTGTTACGCTGTTTGCAGTTTATATGTCTGCAGGTTTTTAGCTGACAGATTTGGGTTAGTGCCTTAGTGTATATCTTACCTTTTTATCCATTCTCTTTTGTTCCAGTTAGCACCTTCTTCAGAAGCAGAAAGCTCACAACACTGTTGTTTAAGCGTTTAGTCACTCTGTGTGCTGGAGTCTTTCTCCATTGGTTTGTCCATTCATCCTTCCCATTCCATCTTAATTGCTGATGCCAGTGGCAACATCCACTGGCAGCAAGAATACAGCTTGCATTGCGCTATGATTACTAGCCATTGAGTTTGTATGTGCCACTCAATTTGTAGGTGCTAATAACGCTTCCCTAGAGAGCAGCATTTTAAAGAAATAAATGTCTAGCCTATTAGAAGTAACGTAGAAATTAACTGCCATGGGTTTATGGTCACTCTTGCAGATAGTTGCATTCAAATACAGTGTAAAACTAGATTGTCTCAGCCACAACAGCATACAAATTTGGAGTTTTAAAATATTAGAATGTTCTCAAAATATAAGTGAATAGAAGTATCCAAATCTTGGCTGCTCAGTTTCTAATACAAACTAGGAGTTCTTCTGACGAGAGCATGTCATTTCTTAGTGCAGAACACTGCAAGCTTTGGACTTGGCGTCCACATC
This sequence comes from Fregata magnificens, assembly GCA_013389945.1. Lineage (NCBI taxonomy): Eukaryota > Metazoa > Chordata > Aves > Suliformes > Fregatidae > Fregata > Fregata magnificens. The sequence goes on from WAAD01039523.1 coordinate 17,966, forward strand.
AGATTTTTGTTTTGTTTTTAAGCGGGGTTCTGTTTTTAACAAGCTGCAGATGGTTTAGTGGATTGTTAGGACAAGCGGCAACCTGGCTAGCTGAATTACTTTTCTCTGGGTGTACTAAGTGTGCATTTGAATTAGACTTCTAGAACTGATACAAGCACGTCCTTTCCACTATGTAATGAAAACACCATTATCCTCCTCAGTCAGCATCTGTGTCAAGACTTCTTTATTTGGTTAGGAGATAGGTACCTAGACTGGAGAATGGGAATGTCCTTGTCACGTTCAAAGCAGTAACTTTCCTTCATTTTTGCCTTATTTGTGTATAAGCTTTGGATATAATAGGATAAACTAAAAGGTTTCCTTTAGAGACCTCTGAAAGTAGAGCATTTTAAAAGCAGGTAGGTGTCTCCACCCTACTTTTTCATGAAACATTTTACCCATTCAAGCAGACTTTTAAAAACAGCTTGTTTTGATAGCAGCCTGTTCTCCTGTGGGCCTTCAGCCTTTGCTTCCTGGCAGCACCTTTGGTGCGAAAAGAGAGTGATCAATTGGGAGACTATCAGTGCCAGCATGCATAGAGTGATAAGTTAACACACCACTGGGAATTTCTAGGGCCCACCAAGATACTTCACTTCTAATGTGCTAACAAGCTCATTTTTCTACCTCTTGCCTCTTCAGTTATTTTTTTTTCTCAGGAGAGCTTAGAAGTTGAGTGCATCAGGCATAATGAAAAGCTCTGTAGGAGGGAGAAGCAATAACCCCATTTTTCCCTTTTCAGCCAAATAGAAAATTAGTTTCTGGTAATACACAAAGGCCAGTATTTTTTGTGCAAGGGGCACTGCTGTGAATCAAAGGACTCTATTAACTGCAGAAAATTCAGCAGCTGTGAATCTCCCCCAATGAAAAAAGTGCTTTTCAACAAGTTGTGAGATATGTAGTATTATTTAGACTTCAACCATCAGTTTCATCCTCTACCACTTATACATAGCCTCTTAAAAACTGTGCTATATTACTCTCCTCTGTTAAGGCTCAATACCGTGTTTATCCCCCAACCTAAGAACCGTTACAATGGGAGATTTTTATATTTTCTCTTGTCCTAGTGCTTCTATTATAGCTTCTCCAGCCTGAGACTTCTGCTGAGGTTCAGCTGTCTCGGGATCCAGAAAGAATTCGGAACACAGATTTTTGGAGGGAAAATTGTTTCCCAGTTTCACTATGTAGCCAAGTTGTGGTCTAAGGAAATACAATGAAGATTGATTTATTCACTGTGAGTTCTTTTCAGATAATATATTCTCTATACATTTTTTCATCTTTGGATGTACTGCAAAATCTACTGTAAATATTGTACAGGAAAAAACTGCGAAAAGGCTTCATAGGAAAAGTTCTGTAATTGTTGAAGTATAGTTTTAAAAGCTAAGATGAAGGGTATTGTTTCCAGCTGTAATTTGGGGCTGACAATTTTATTGCTTATCATAACTGAAAATAGTAGAGTTAGTTATTTTAAATGTTAGCACTTGTTATTAAAAAACGCTTGTCACTTGTAATGCAGTTTTTATGTTTGGATTGCTAAAAAATGTGTGCAGGATGAATATTATCCCCATTTCACAGATGGTGAAATTGAGTCAGAAAGGTAGTTTCCTCACTGTCCCTGTTCCCCCCAAAAAGAGCAGCAAACCTGAAATCAGAACCCAGAACCTTCAAGAAACTGATTCTGAGTGCATTCCTCCACAGCATGCTGATTTGTTTGGGAGTTTTTTTTAGGAAAAGAGAACTATGTAAGGAGAAAATGATCTCACTATCTACAAATAAAATATGAAAAAAAAGTGTGCACAAGCATAAATGCCAGGGAAAATTTCTGATCATTTTACGGTTCGATAAGATAACTGGAGAAGGTCTCCCTCATTCAACATACTGAGTCCAGCTGGAGGACTTTGAAAGTTGTGAGAGAACAGGTTAACTGATTTCTCAGTTCAGGAACTATACGACATGAAGTCAGCATGGTAGTTTTTCTTGATAATTGTATGTTGCTGCCTGCTGCTCTACATTTTGACAGCCATTTCCATAGTTGCTTTCATGAACAGCAGAAATATTCTCTCTTTTTCTCGCTCTCTCTGTGCTAACAGCACAATCAGGCCTGCTGGAACAAGAAGCCTGGAGAGGGTTCTTCAAAAGCAACAACACTTCAAGATACCAGTCTCTTGTCAATAATATCAGGGAGGGAGAACACAGGGAAAAGGAAGAAGTACAGTATTTTGCTGTCAGTGCCCTGCCGACACCCTGTTAGCCGGTATTTAAGGGTCCTGCGGATTCTTTACAAATATTCTTGCTTGTTTTAACGGCATAATTGATGAGGTGTTTTTCCCAATACTCAAATTTAGCTATGTGTTTATCTTAACTGCGTGTGTGTGTGTGTGTGTTTTTAGGGATTACGGAAGCAGTTTGTTACAGAAAAGTGCAAAATCATTTATTTTGTTAATGCTAATGTTATTTTTCATGCTATACCCCTTAAAAATTGTAACGTTTTTGTATTTAATTGCAACCAGAGTAGAGCCAAATCAGTTACTTAAAAGAGAGTATTTAAGTTGCTGCTGTTTGAAAAAATTTCAGAAAGTTTTGCATCACACGTGAAAAAAAAGATAGTTGAACCACAAGGTTTACATTAATTGTGTTTATCTTACAGTTAATATTACTTCAGTGCATCAGATAATATCATAGTTACGTAAAGAAATAAAAATAAGTGTGTACAGTCACTGAAATACATTATATGTATTTAACAAAAACAAGAATTCTGAATTACTAGGCACTGATGTTTAGCAGTTACAGTACATGATATAAATTGCTCCTTAATTCTTGGCTGAACCAGTTACGAGGAGAGAGCACGATACCTGCAAACAATTGTTCAACATCATCTAGAGCCTACAACTTTTGAGGATTTTGCTGCTCAGGTTTTCTGTCCAGCACCTTATCACCATTTGCCCTCAGATACAGGTAAGAAGTACAGTAAAGAACTGGTTTTGTACAGTCTTACTTGAAATGCAGTATCCTTACTTATAAAGACTAAAAGTTCAGACCTTCGCATATCATTAAGTTACCATTAATCGAAAAGACTATATGTATGTATTTGAGGACCTGGGCAAAGTTGCTTTTAAATCTTTATTCTGTTGCCTGGCATCATGAGCCAATGCCTGGCATTAAGATTTGGCAAGCTGCTTTAATATAGCAACCAGACCCTGTATTTTTACAGTGAATTTTATCACGTTCCCCTGTATAAAGTCTCCATGGAAGTGTTGGTACTCCTTCACCCAGGCTAATTCAGGTAGACACATTCTTTAATCTAAGTACACCTTCCTCATAAGAAAGTTTTAAGGCTCACTACATTTTTAGAATGCAAAGTTTTAAATTGGAAAACTGAGAGCCTTGCAATCGTCAGGTTTGTTTTCAGGTAATTAGCTGCAAGGTTGTTTTTAAGGTCTTTTTTGCCTTCCAGCAAAATACCTGTTTTATAAGAGGATACTGCATTTTCAGTTACTAATGAGAAAATCGGTAAAAGAAAATGAGTAACTCAAGGCCTTCCTGTTCTGAAATTTCTTGAACTCCTTATGATTATTTCATTATTTTATTTCCCCTCTTTTTAGATCATTAAATATCAGTTCTGTTTATCTGAAGGTAAGACAAAGTGTCCAAAAAACCCCTTTGTTCCTCTTACTTTTACTAGAGCACTAAGCTTGTAACCAAGTTGTATGCGAACTTTCCTTGTTGCCCTTGTTCACACTAAAAAGAATTTCACACTGATTGAGAAATGACCACTACATCTTCTTAAAGTTTTAGTCTTTTACTAACCTCAGGTCTGCATGAAGCACTAACACTGGTTCTGGGATAAAGGTAACTAATGATAGAGACAGTTGTTGAATGAGTAACACTTTATTGTGTTGACCTTTGTTTCTCAGCATGACCAAGTAGTACTGGATGGCAGTGGTGTGTTTTGTACCCTGTGCTGTCTTTCATTGATGTTGTAAGACATTCTACAGTGATAACATAGGAGAGAAGGAGAAGAAGAATGTGTAACACTTGAAATTCCTTGTTCAGAAACCTTTATTTAATAATGAATAAATCAAAATGCTTCTGTGGAAAAGCTGTAAATCTAAATAAAATAAATTTTGTAAGAATAAACTAATTTGGCAAGTTGTTATCTCAAAATTTGTTTCTCAATTGCAAAAATATGCAGAAATAAATTCTAAAATTATAGAGGAGTTGTGATAGGACTACAGAAAGAATGACTGAGAGATGTTAAAACGTTGAGACTCCTTTGCTTGAAAGTATAAACCACAAGTAGAAACAAGGTCCAGTTTCAAAGTATAATAAGTGGTATAGTTATGCTAGTGCAAATAGTCAAGACCAAAGGGAAACAAAACTAAAAGTAAGTAATTTAAAACTAATTAAATCAGTATAAAAAATAGTAACATAATCTAATGCATGAAAACGTTTAAATAGGAAAAACCTGTAACTAGAAACGTTAGAAACAATAACCAGGGATGCCAGTCCTTGCCACATTTCCCACCTAATGCACTCAGTAAGTATTCAACACCAGACACTTTTGTATGGCTAGTATATATTCTATATTGTAGTGCACTTGTATCAGTTCTGCCTATTCACTTTCGGAAATCTCATTCCAGGCTAAATCATTCTGCCCTCTTCCTCTAGTTCATTCTTTCAGGGTGAAGCAAAGCTGCTTTTCTGTACTAGTTTGGTGCATTGGAGGACACTGCTCTACAGTGGCAATTCCTGTATTCCTTTAAAAATTGTCCTAGTCATACTTGGTATTCTCTAACATGATCTGGAAGAAGATTGTGATTTTTGGAAACTTGATTTTAGACTTAACCTTTCTATCCAAATGTAATAATTTTCTGCAGGAATCTCATTAATAGGAGCTTGTGATGTATTTCGCATCTGCGTGTATGCACGTGTGTGTTTACGTACCATGAAACGCGATGTCCTGTCCTGAGGGGCACATTCTTCTGGACCTTGCACTGTGCCGTGGAACTGACCAACACATCAGAGTCAGGAGCAGCCAGGAGCTTCCTAGGATGGACATGCAGCACAGTGTGACCTGGCGTGAGAGTCAAAGAACCTGTCCCCAGACCTGCCTGACTCTGAGCTTTCATTCCAGCACAGGGACGCTGGGGTTGCTCTGGCAGTCCTGCTTGCAGCCTGGGGGCTGACCCCTGTTCAGCCTGGGGCTGCTGGGGCGTTGATACTCAGCTCCAGGACAGAGTGCCTGAACTAGCACCACACCATCTGCCTCCAAGCTGACTCTGGAGGGCACAATACCTGCCTTAGGCAGGTATAAATTGACACTGCAGTCATCTGCCAGAAAGGTTACCCCAGGGCTTGGGTTCCAGTTCTAGCGAAGGCAGACCTGTGAGCAAGGTGGCTACGGATGACCCAGAACTTTGACAGACCGTGATCCCAAGAAAGAGTCCACCAGATGTGCTATTAAAAAAATAGATACCCCTAAGTTTCCAGGGTCCCTACAACAGACAGATTTCTTGAAAGATACGTGAAGAGCTCTGAACTATGTCAGGATTGCACATAGGAGTGGCACTGGCGTCCTGCCTGGCAATCCACACACATTCATCACCCCCAAGATGACTCAGACAAAACCTTGCAGGCTCCCTGCCAGACATTTCCATGTCATCTGAAAATTTCTGACCAGCTTCTAAAAATACACAATTTTTTTTTTAATTAAAAATATTTCATTTATGTCTGGTTTTTTTAATGAAATATAACTGAGCAGAAGAGACTAGAAAAGATTTCCACATTTCAGATATTATAGACTTGATTCTTTAATTGGATCATGATCCCCAAGATTACAATTGCTGAATATGTTTAATTTTTATAAAATATTGTATAAAATTCCTTCTTCTAAGGAAGATATATAGAAATTGTGAAGCTACTACAGCCCCTCACCAGGTGTTGTAATTTTGCTGTTGTTGTGATCCTGTGGGCCAGTTTCAGCATGCCAGTTTTTTCATTTGAGCTATGGTAATCGGAGCAAGTAGAGAACATGCCATGCGGTAACAAACTCTGTTTCCTCAGATTGACGTATTTTATCAAAGGCTCAGCTCTCAGCAACAGCTGTTTCCTCTCTTAGAGTGGTTGCTCTTCGATACAATTTGATTGTGGCTGCTGCCATTTTATCTAGATACTTAGTTTGCCCTGTCAAAATATCTGACAAGTCCACCTTCCCATGTTTAGGAACCTGACTAGTGTAGCGGATGTGTACATTTAAAAAAATTGAGATTTACCTGCACTTAATCACAGACTATAATTCTGTTGCCTCTGTATTTTTTACTTTGCGCTGACTCTGTTAAATAGAGTAACTCCTGCTATACAGCCATTGAGTAAACCAGATGTCTGTGACACCAGAATAGGTTGAGGGAACTGTCAATGGTAAACTCAATGATATTGAAGGGCTTATTGACCCCATGATGCTAAGATTCTGAGCTTTAAAATGTACTGATGTCTTGGGTTTGTTTTTTCTCTATCTTCTTTTTTTTCCCTCTCTTCCTACTAAAAATAGTACCTCAGTACAGTAAACCTTATGAAGAAGGGGCCTCTCTACATTAGTCATAGTATTTCCCTTGTGATAAAAGCATCAGACTTTTTGATCCTGACAGTGATTCCTGTATTTTCAAGCCTGTGTTCAGAACAATTCTGCTGCCCCACTCCCAAAGGAAGCCTGACAGTCAGGGAAGCAGGGGAATGTAGAGGTAACGATACTTCAGCCTTGCACAAGAGAAACTCAAATTCAACAGCCTGCATCTTAATCTATTCTGCTGCTTGCTTGCTGGGTAGCTTCGAACTGAGAATCTTTTTGGCCCTGTATTACCCCTTCACAGATGAGAATGATGGTGCTTTTCTCACTGTAGGAGGGTCTAAACAACACTTGATGGTGGTGGTTGAAGTTTGTGATGGGAAGTGAAGTTGAAATACAGAAATGAGGGCTGTATGTCTGGCAGGGCTGGGAAGAGTTTCTCATTATCCCTTCTCCAGTCCAAACTTAGGAAAATTTTTGTTTTCATTCCAAATCAGAGCAAAACCACAAAACTTACTGAAATTTTCCAAAAATTTTTTATTGAAACCACTGAAGCTGAAACTTTATGCATTTCTGAACTATTGTCCTTAAGTTGACTGCTTGGGTGGGAGTAAGCTGGAGATCCTCAGCACTTTGAGACCGTAAATTCAGTGTGGACTGCTAGAGACCCAAATAGATCAACTTTCTACATTTAATGAAATGGATCCACTGAAAAAAATAAGACTATGACTGTCCAATTAAAAAGCATCGCATGCATATGCACAAGGGGACAAAATTAAATTTTAATCCTGACATTTCCTAGTTTTTGAATGTTTGACTATGAGTTTATTGTCTTGTGACAACATTTTCCTTGTGTAATTCCTTCCATTTTTGTTTTGTCTAAGGCATAGCGCAAAAGAGAAACTCTGTAATACTGATTCACAGCCACATGACTCATAAGCAAAACTGTAACCTCTACATCCACCACCACCACCTGCAGACTGAGATAGGGCAATAATTGGTAGTAATGGTAAACTGTCTTACCTCTGCCTGAATCTCCACTAGTGGAAAGGATGGGAATTTTGCCAGTGGGTTTCACAGATATTAGTTGCCAGAGAGGAATGGGTTTACCCAATAGTCATGTTTCCAGCCAGGTTCTGAAGAGCATTCTTCACTGGACATGGGCTCTGCTGTTCTTGTGCCATAAACTTCATCTCTCATGTCTGGCTCTTAGTTCTTTATCTCCTACGCAGTTCCAGTCTCCCAGGTCTTTAGGCCACTCACCATCTCTTCCTCACCTTCTTGTCTTGCTTTGCAGCTGCTTTTGCAGCCTTTCTCTCTGCATCAGCTTCTCGCTTCCTTTCCTCACTTCCCGAAATTAGTGAGAGTCTTTATTGACTTGACTCTAGCAAGGCTCTGCTGAGCATGACAGACAACTTGGCCGGATTTGGACTGGAATTTGAAAGAGTGGCAAAGGGCACAAGCTGNCATTCTCAGAAATGGCACTCAGGAAAATGTTGATCCAGACAACAAGGAGTGATAAAGCTAGACGTACTGAGAGTAGTCTTACCGTGCAGCACCCTATCTTAACATCAGCACCCTGTCAGGCTTCTGCTCGGTGAATTTTTCACCTCCTTGAAAGTCAGAACTGACGAGCGAGAGGAGTCGTGCCAACGCATGTGTTATGATACCTCCGGATTCCCCCACCTCACCTTGCTTCTACCTCAGTCTGTGTGTAGTTAGGATTCAATTTCACATTTAAATAGTTAATTTCTGAGTCAAATAACCAACATACTATTATTAGAAGAACCTAAAATTTTCAAATGGAATGTGAAAATGTCGCATTTCAACTTTGTTGATCCACCTCCTTGTTCAGAAGCAATTGAAATGGCTTTACGTTATGGCCCCAAAATATCATAGCTCATCAGGCTATGGTATTTGTCACTTGTCAAGCCTAAGAGATGAAAAATATGGATCACTTCCTGACATTTTTCAACCTCTTAGAAGTCCTAAGACATCTATTTTGTTTATCTTATAGAACTTTCTGGTTCTAGGTCAATTGTCAATAAAGCCTTCTTATTTAACCCTATTTTTATATTTCGGATAACTAAATATTTCATTGCGTAGAGAGATAAAGATAGTAACATTTTACACTGAAGATTTTAAAACTCTGAAGGGGAAATGAAACCTGCAAAACTTCTATATACCACATTTAATATCCACATGTGTGTATGTGTGTATGTATGTACTTATAAGTATATATGCTTATCTAAAATCCAAAGAAATCGAGTTACTAATCGGTCTGTTGATTGCTGTCAGACTTTAAATATATTTTAAGTGCCATTATTCTTCACTCTTCTGGTGTGATATGTTCAGATGTGAAAATCACTTTCCATGACTTCTGTTCTTCAATAGCTCTAAGTCAGCTTCTTTAAAAAAATGGGATTGCATGTGAGTCTGTGCTCCTGTCTGCAGGAATGAGAAACAAAATTTCAAGATACGACCAGAATAAGACCTTAATTGAAATAATGGGGGTGGGGGGTGGGGTGTTTAAGGGTTTCTTTATCCAACCCATGATAAAATTTCACACTAGGGTTTGACCCTTTGACGCAGACTAACTAGCTTAAACGCTGTTTTTTCTTCTTTACATGATTTCAGGAGTCTCATGTTGAGACTGGCTGTAATTTTAGCATACTTAATACTGTGAAACAGCTGGGGAGCAGAAGCCATATATCGAGTTGCCATTTGTTTTTCCTTCTCGATTGTGTGTATGTGTGTGAGTATTTAACTGTTTTCACAGACCTTAAGCAAGCATTTCAGACAATGTTTAGGATGTATCTCAGTTGCTTTGAATAAGGTTGCTGGATCTGGATAATGTTATAGAATTCTTTTCTTTCTTTCTCTCTTCCTTTTTTTCTTGTAATGCTTAGTTGGTAAGTATGACGCCGGATTTCAGAGCTGTTGCTTCATTGCACATAACTAACTCATCACTCTCTTTAACCTGTAGCATGAGCAGCAATTGCATAATGAAATTCGAAATTCCGTTTTCTGTGCTCATCTGTTAATACCCTTCAATCTCTGCAGTTCGTGTCTCATGTCTCACACCTGTTATCTTTTATCTTTTCTCCTCCCCCTTCCTCACTTCTTTCCACTCCTCCTTCCTCATCACTTCTTCATTCTCAACAAAGAAAGAAATGCTGTGATATTTCTTCTCCTTCCAAAACCTCCACTAGAAAGCATTGGCCACATCAAGGTAAAGGGCAAAGGCTTGAAACGGAAGGTCTTTCACGCTAGCTGTGAATGGTATGCTGTGCAAAACAACAACGGTTATTTTCTATTCTCTAACTTCCACCATTTGAAATGCTTTAATTCCTTGTAAAATTAGAACAAGATAGAATTTCAGAAAATGAGAGTGCATGTTTCCCTGCCTGCCTTTTTCTATAAGGCACAGTGAGTCAGGCATTATCGTGCTTTTCCAGATTGTTTGGCAATGAAGTACCTAGTTCATGAACAGAATTACTGTCACCAGCTGGGGAACAAATAACAGCCCGTTCTCCTCCCTGTCACTTCGATGGGTCGCGTCAGTTTGAAAAAGATGGAAAGTACCGTGCCGTCTCTCTGGAGCAGGCAAGGAGGACGGCCAGGTCGCTAAACCACTGAGGTTTATGACAGTATGTTTTATATGTACTCTTAGACTTCTCACCTGGTGACCTGTGATTTTATTTTAGAGGAGTCTTTCAAAATAAATCATGATCAGTTTTGAATGGTTTTTGCACCCCTTACATGTAAAATGTATACTGAGGGAGAGAGATCTTCAGTTCTGATTATTGCATTATTATTTTAAAGAAGTGCCAGTAACAGCATGATGTGGAAGAAACAGCGAGCGATATTCTGGCCTACTGAAGTCAGCAGGGGTTTCCCCATTGACTTCTGCAGGACTAAGCTTCTGTCCATAATTTATATGGGTCAGAAGCGATCAGTGGCAACTGAGGTAATTGAGTTCAGTCAGGCTGTCAGTCTCTGTAAAAGGCTAATTAAAGTGCAGTTTAGTTCTGTGGATGTGAGTTCACAGTGTTAATTTTCTGTACACGGAAAGGAGAAAGTAATTTTGATTTCACGTGTTCTCCTTTTCCTTTCATATCTCTATGGAAGAAGATTTTGAGATGGGCTGTTTGTAAGGGAAGAGCCTTGTCCTCTTGCAGTGAGGACTCGGGGCCCACCGGAGCATAGCTCTGGGCGCTCGGCTAATGAACTACATACCGTTATCTCAAATTCATCTTGTTCCTTTTACAAAGAAACATTAACGTATAGTGCATCCAGTTAGTATGATCTGTTCAAGCTTCTGCCTTGTGGGCCCTGTAGGAATTTGCCTTTTGAAGCACCGACTAAAGTTGGGATGGGAGAAGATGTTTTGCTCTCCAGTTGGCCCCTGATTCACTCCACCTCTTCAGCTGCATTCCTAGAGCTCCCTTCATGCGCAACGAGCTGTTAACAACCTTCATGTTCTCATTAAAGACTGGATCCTTCTGGGTTGTAGTTTGAATAACGACTCCCCATCCCTGCAAGGGAACTGGAGGTGCTTGTTCTCCCGGTTAGCGGGAGAACGTCGCCCACTTCAGTGCTGCTTCAGTTGCCGAGAGCAAGGGGGTTCTGCAGTCCCGTAGCTCAGTGGTTTCTGGCATCATCTTTTTTCTCGAGGTGGATTTGTGGCAGTTGCTAGCTCCGCGTGCAGTACCATCACCCACAGCTGGTAAAGGGCTAGGAGATGCTGTGGGAGTGACAGCAGCACTGAAATTCCTCTCTGCCCCTTGTGAATAGATTCCCGCGCTGCAAGTGTAGAAGGCGGCACTGACCTGTCTGGTTCTTGCTGTCCTCTGCAGGCTTCTGCCCAGAGACTCAGCCGGGAGAAACTCCAGCAGCAGCAACAGCACAGGTGGATGGAACAGACTTAGCCTCTCCAATGTCTCCTCGGACTAGCAAGAGCCGCATGTCCATGAAACTGCGCCGCTCCTCTGGCTCAGCCAACAAGTCCTAAGTGGCAAGATGCCTGCAGCTTTCTAGCGAACAGCGATCGGCCACCCTTCCTGCTGCGACTCACTGCTTTCCGTTAAACGATAATGTCTCTAATGTGTGCGTGCCCCTTTCCTGCATACCCCTGTTCTGTATGTTTATTTTAAACGGTGACACTGGAATTTTACTTTAATATTTTAGCTTTTGTTTTTTTATCAAACTCCAGGCTGCCTTTTGTTTTTCTTTTTTTTTCTTTTTTTTTTTTTTTGCTGTGCAGTTCGTCCTCTGCACCTTTTACCTTCCTGGATGATTACGATATCTTAACAGTAGTCATTTTTAACTCTGGTTGATCTTGAGTCATATATCGAATTGGAGACTGCAGTTTGATTACACTATATTTATTGTGCCCCATTGCAATTTTCTCTGTAACAAAGAAAGAAATATGTACAACTTGAAAATGAATGTACAATTTTAAATTGAAGTTGCATTTGTAAAGTCTTTGTCAGATGTCACAATGTTAATGCACAGGATGTGTACAGATTATTTATGTTAAGAATAAAATAGTTCAATGGCCTTTCAAGCATTACAGAGTCCAAACAAAGTAACTTGCTCGTAGCACCAACTCTTTCTTCACAAAGCAACATATCATTTCATAACTGTGCAGGTGATGCCATAATCTATGCCAGAAAAACAGAAAAAAAAATCACTGTGCTGAAATTCTACTTATGCTTGGCTTCCAAATATTTTTATAATGTTTGCTTTTCCAAGTGGTATCAATAGTAAATGCCATCGAGTTTCATGGGTTTTAGCCTTTATCACCGGGCTGCTGGGTCTAGATGTATATTCTTGTTTCTTACATTAAAAAAAAAAAAAAAAACCCTAGCACTTTCCTGATAGAAATTCCTTGCTCTGATGATGTGTACTAGGGAAGAAAAGGGAACATGCTCCAGGAGCCTGGCCTGAAGTGCTGACGATTCCAACCCTGTGAGTGCAGATTAGTACACATGTTCCACCCACCCAGAGATATTTTCCTACAGAAGATGAAATGCTCACATTTTGAGTCTGGCAAACAACAAAATGCTGTTAACGAAATGTAGCATGACATCGGTACTAACTGCATGTGTAAATATATCATATGGGCAACAATAAAAAGATAAATTACGTATTGTCATTCATGTAGTATCTACAAATTTGTAATGGCTGAAGAAAAGACATGCTATTTAATAATACAATAAAATTATTCTTACCACCTTTTGTATATTAGTCATTCACCTCAGTGATTAGATTCTTACTCCAGTTTATAGAAGGACAGCATATTACGCATGGAGCAGTTAAGTGCGATACACAGCTTAGTTTTCATTTGTATTAAAAAGTACACACGAGTTCTTAGGGCTCTTTCCCAACCTGTCGCAAGAACGCTGTACTGAAAACTTCTCCCCAGATCTAGTAAATACAATACATGTAGCTCCGCAGGTAACGCAGAGCGCAGGATGTTGCCTCCTGCCTCCTGGTTGTTTGAGTGCTAATTGTAGGAGCAGTTAATAATCATCAGGTTTCTGTGGTCCGGAGCCCTTCGTCTTTTCACTGTACAAGTGGAGAAAGGAGAGCAATGTTTGAAAAAACATAGTGACCTTCTCCAGTGGAGAACTCATTTAATTGCATAAATGGGCATTTTTACTTAAGCCTCTGCTACCAACAAATGATGGAAAAATGCACAGCTTAAAATAACATGCTTTATTTCTAGCATGTGAGAAGAGCGAGCTGTGAGTTTAGCCTCCTTCGTCAGACAGCAAATCTTGGCTGCTTTAGGTTATATTCTGTTAATTCATTTGTCCAGGTCCTGGAACTAAAATGAGAAAGTCCATGAAGCACATTTGAAATAAAGCACTTATCGCTTGCTTTTCAGCCTTTGGGCACAATACACATGAATCTTTTGGTGTGTGTAACAAAATATAAAACTACAGAAATAATTGCTTTAGAGGATGCTAATCAAAAGATTGAAATATTTTGCATGCTCATTTCAGAGAGAGTGTTAGAACAAAGACGACGGCTGGGATCAATTCGGTTCTTCAGAAATCACCAGCTGACCCACTTTGCCCTGCTGAATTCAAGAAAGGCGTGAGCTTTGTTTTAAATCCTTTATTGAATTTGTTTGCCCTTATTTTTGGCCTCATCTGCTATCACGTTTAGAAACAAGCACCCATGCGTGGAAAAATAAAATAAATAAATAAATAAATACCGGCTGAAATGTCAGTAGCTAGTAAATTCAACAGTATTTCAAAGCATTTGGCCAGACCGCCGTTAAAGCCAGGGAATGCACACCGTGGGTCGCTTTGCTAAAGGTAGGTCTCATTAGGGAGAAGGAAGGTAGCCTGTCATCTGCGCTTTAGCAACATATCAAAAGACTGTTTCACGGTCTAATTTCAGCTGTCCACAAGACTCAGAGGAGCTCACACCAACAGCGCAGCTCACCGGGGAGAGGGGTCGGAGGCCGCCCGAAAAGGCCGGGTGCAGACAGGGACCTTCTGCCTGCCCACGCCGCCGGGGCGGGCAGGGCCACGCGCTGCCTGGCCTGGCGAGGCTGAACTGTGCTGCTTGCTATTGTTCGTGCCACACTAACAAGCCACTAACGGAGCGGCCTTTGAAACGGGCAGCTGCCGGAGACGCGCATTTTGCCTACCGCACGGTCGCTAGAGCGCAGAAACACAGAGTAAGCTGGAGATGCGTACGTAGCTACAGAAGATCAACACCTCGTATTTTAATTAAGCAGACAGCACGATTAATTTTCCATACGATTTGCTAGCTATTATATGACTTGACATTGACTTAATATGAACATTTACCTTCTCGACTATCTTAGTACAGAGTACAGCAAACAAAACACCTCACGATAACTTAAATGTTGAAGCTCGGGGGCTAAGGCTATTAAAACAAGCTCACTAGATCAGGCTCCTTTTCTCACGAAAAATAATTCCTCTCTTTAAATATCGTATATACAGCCGTACTTCTAGCCCGGGACCGAGAGCAGCTACGGAAGATGCACTTCCAGCGGGCCAACAC
>WAAD01039525.1:3612-15073 GCA_013389945.1 Fregata magnificens
AAACTTTGATTATGACTACAAGTAACATTCAGTACAGTAAAGCAAGTGAAAAGAAAGTCTTTTTTTATTTTTGTTCCTCTGGCAAAACTTTGCATCTAATAATGACTGTGCTTTCTAAGCACTTTCTGCCTTTTCTCAGCTGTTTGAGAGAGATTACAGTTGATAGCAGGGGAAAAAGATAACCTTAAATAGAAATAGGCAAGCTGTTGATAAACAGTAGCATAGACACACTCAATTTTTCTGTAATAGAGTGGGAAACGTGGTTATGGTGGGAAGATAGCAGAAGCAATTATGAACTTTAAAAGGTAATAATTAAATTAGGCCTTCTCTGAAGCTTTTCTCTATTTGGAGAACTTGTATTTGATTCCCTTCTCTTTTCAGTTGAAGGCCAGAGGGCATATATATTATTTAGGCAATCCTCCCTTTTTCTTCAATGGCGAAGAGACCTATTTGAAATCCGTAGTAGGATAGAGTAATTGCAAGAATAATGGATTTGTTCAAATAGTAATATTGATGAAATCATCACTGAGCTTGCACTAAGGCACTGATATAACAGTTTTCAACTACAGTACCAGTTGGTAGAGACTTTTTTAAGGCAAGGCATAAAACTGGTCTCCAGCATTTGTTGACGACAGACTTTTTTTTTTTCCCCCCACTGTTGTGCTTAGCAGGATTGTAATTTCATGTGATGTTGCCAGAATTGCTGTTTTAAATCTAATTGGTGAGCTATTCGGCTGATGTAATGTTTTATAGATCTGTTTTGGAGATCAGCTTACTAAAAGAGCTGATGATTTGTCAGTTATTTTGCTTCTAACTTTGTTATGTAATCCCATTCACTCTTTCGTGTAGATGAATTGAATGTTTCTTTTTTAATTAAAGCTGAAATTTCATCTGGCTTTTTTCCTATTTAAGAAAAATTGTTGCTAGTTAAAGCAGACGTTTGAAGAAACTTGATCAGATTGTCCGTAGTTATGATTTTTTTTTTTTTAATGCCATGCTTTACGTTTGCTTGAAATAATACAAAGTCTTGACATGTCCTCATGTAGTTAACCTGTTTTGTGTAAGCTGGAAGTAGTGATGTATTACCCTGGAATAGTTGTGTTCAAAAAGCAATGCCTGTATAGATCTTACAAATCTGCTGCTGCCTGTAAAATCGTGCTTATCATTGTGCCTATCAAGAAAATATTTACGGCCCAGTGATAATTCCTTAAAGAAACTGACTCGCTAATTTAAATACATTGCTGATGACAGCTGTATTGTTTGTAATTCTTTGACCTGTTTTTCTGACCATCTGGGAAAGCAAGAAATTGCTGACATTATATACGTTGCAAGTAATAAGTAGAATCTAGCTATTTTTTTATTTTTAAGAGTGTTACACACAATTAAAGTAAATGAACTCTTTAAAATGATGGAACAGCATTTTATAGGCACTAGTCTAGGGTTAAATTTTGCAAATCTGTATCAATAAGGTTATGAGTATAGAGCAATTGTATTGACCTCAGTCCTTAGAATTGTAAGCTGATAGTATGCTGTTAGAAAATTACTTGAAGTCTCTATGTTGCAAATTACATTTAGTCTTGTAGAAAAATAGTTGCAACTCTAGAAGAGGTACAAACTGATGAGTTTAAATAGAATTGTCACTGTCTGGTATTGATTAGTGGTGCAGAAAATGAAAGCTGTGCATGATGTTGCACTGCTTTTAATAGGGCCTTGACTTTTAATGCGGGTCCTACTGACAGCTGTACCTGATTTCGCTTGTCTAGGACAAGATCTTGTTGTGCTGAGCTAGTGTTCTGTTAAGCTCTGCAGATGATTGGTATTGATGTATTGTTGGCCAAGTGGGCTTGGGAGTAATAAGCCTTCTTAGCCCCTGTTACCTGCTAAATCCATGCCTGCTTTAAACCTTTTGTGACATTATGCTTGCTTGAGTTGGATGACATTTGTATTGTTCTTTAAAAGACAGAAATTGATTTACTTTGTGATTCTAAAATAATTTTCTTCAGTCATTGAACTACATAAATTACGTTAGCCAAATAATAATTTTTATATTTTAATCACACTTTTGGAGGTTTTTTTTTTTTCCCCAAGTCACACACAGGTGGTTTTTGCTTAATTGTAGGGTTCTGTACCTCAACGCTGAAAAAGGAAAAAAAATCATGTGTAAGAACCGCCTCTTAGTTTTCCAAATTTCGTAGTTATTTATCTCTTAATGTTTTTCTTCCATGTCATACTAACCAAGATTCTTTTCTAAAGTTGATATAAGTTCAAAGTTTCAAAGCAGATAAAGCAGTACTCTTTTCTGGGAAGCAGATGGGTACCTTTTGCTAATCTAAAGAGTAAGGTGTAACGTTGAGTTGACCAAGATATGCAGAAACTAAGAAATTACTGTAGCAGGGAGGTACAGAGAATGGCTTGCAGACTGTAAATTTTAATTACAGCTTTAACTGAGGCAGGTGCATTGTGACTTTGTCATCTTAGACAGAAATGCTGCTTGTGGCATATAGGTGCAACTTAAATATATTCTTTCACTGTCATTTACTCCAAAGGTTGGTCATTTGAAAAGTAAATCTCATCAGATTCTGATACAGAAATGTTCTTATTTCCCATTTCTCAGTTAATGGCGAGTCATCTGCCTCTGCACCAGAAGCTAGTAATTCTTCTGTCTCTGAGGCTCTGATAGGTTCAGTCGAAGCTCCCATGTCTTCAGATTGCACTAACACTACAGCAGAACCTCAGTCAACAACAGAAGCAACTAGTTGTTCTGAAAGCCACACTTCTGCATTACCTGTTGTGTCTGCTGGACTAGAACCTACAGCTGCAACAGACTGTGCTCAACCTAATGCTAGAAACAGCCTAGCAACAGATGCAGCAAAACCAAGGGAATCCTCCTCCACCTCAAGTGCATCTGCAGAACCTGTAAGACAGCAGCCTGGTAGTGCCAGTACAGAACCTTTGCCACCAGGGTAAGTGGGCTTAATTATGCTATAATTATGTTTTGTTTGAATGTGCATATAAAGAAACAGAAATTTAATTCTATACTGGGATTACCAAATGCAGGTCAGTTGGCTGAGATGGGGTTATTTGATCTAAAATGGGGTTTGTACTGCTGTTATAACTGGCTAGTAGCTCTTGTCCCAGAAAGTAACAACTGATAACTGATTTGCTGAGATGGTATTGTGATCTAAATAGACAAACTCTTGGGCATTATGGACATGAAGACTTTTCATTTAATATATTCAAACTTATTTGGGTCATAATTTGTTATTCCTTTGGTTCTTAAACTATGAGAATGTAGTAGGGACCAAAATACAGAGAAGTGAAAATTAATAAAATAGTCTAGAAATACTTGTAGGTGCTTGCTGTGTAACAATGAGATCAATAATGTTATAGATAAAAATACAGATTTGAAGTGTATATATGTGCTCAGAATAGCTAGAAACTTTTAATTCTACTAGACTCTTAAAAACTACTTCTGTAGTCCTAAACCTTAAATGCAAAATTAAGGATGTGCTTAGACATTAAATGAAAATGTAGTACATGCTCAAATATATATATTGGTCTTAACATTTTTTTATAGATGCTTTCATGTTTGGGTGAAAAGATGTCTTCAGTAACTAATTGGAAATACTGACATTTCCGTTATATTCTAACTATTAACTATTTTAGTATTTTCTGAACACAGAAATTGTTTCTTAAACCAAAGTGTATATACCTTGTGTCATTGTAGCTTTCAGAGAGCCTGTCTTGTACTTACTCCCTCTGAATGAGGTTCAGTAAGTTATTAGTGACACTTCACTTGAGTTTCTGCAGTTGGATAAACATGAAAACAAGCATCTAAAAAGATAGAAATATTGTATATATATTGTTGGGGAAGAGTTACCAAGTTTTTAATTTTCAGATGGTTTGACAATGGAAGCTCTTTTTAGGTGGGAAATCCTGTGGTCATCCTCCCTCCACACACTCTCTCTTTTTTTTTGTTTGTTTTTGTTTTTGTTTTTGTTTAAATTAATTACATGCTTTCCCATTGAGGACAGGGCCATGAGTTCCAGGCATAGTGCACACTATGGCCAAATGCATTTCTTCATCATTCCTCCCTGATTATGTTTCTGGGGGGAGGGAGTGTGTGGTTCCCTGCCACCCCCCACCCCCAATCTAGTTGAGTCTCCATTGTGTTTAGCCCTGGTAACTCTGTAACATAGAATCATAG
Source organism: Fregata magnificens (assembly GCA_013389945.1). Lineage (NCBI taxonomy): Eukaryota > Metazoa > Chordata > Aves > Suliformes > Fregatidae > Fregata > Fregata magnificens. The sequence continues at coordinate 7,820 of WAAD01039525.1, forward strand.
AATCATAGAGTGCCCTGAGTTGGGAGGAACACACAAGGATCATCGAGTCCAACTCCTGACCCTGCATAGGACAATCTCAAAATTCACACCATGTGTTTGAGGGCATTGTCCAAATGCTTCTTGAATATTATCAGGCTTGGCGCCATGACTACCTCCTGGGTGAGCCTGTTCCAGTGCTCCACCACCCTCTGGGTGAAGAACCTTTTCCTAATGTCCAACCTAAACCTCCCCTGGCACATCTTCCTGCCATTCCCTCGGGTCCTATGATTGCTCGCCAGAGAGAAGAGATCAGCGCGTGCCCCTCCTCTTCCCCTTGTGAGGAAGCTGTAGACCGCGATGAAGTCTCCCCTCAGTCTCCTCTTCTCCAGGCTGAACAGACGAAGTGACTTCAGCCGCTCCTCATACGGCTTCCCCTCTAAACCTTTCACCAACTTCATGGCCCTCCTCTGGATGCTCTCTAGTAGCTTTGTATACTTAATATACTGTGGCACCCAAAACTGCACACAGTACTCAAGGTGAGGCCGCACCAGTGCAGAGTAGAGCGGGACACTCACCTCCCTCAACCGGCTAGCAATGCAGTGCTTGATGCACCCCAGGACACGGTTGGCCCTCTTGGCTGCCAGGGCACACTGTTGGCTCATGTTCAGCTTGTCATCGACCAGAATTCCCAGATCCCTCTTTGTGGGGCTGCTCTCCAGCCTCTCGTTCCCCATGCTGCTGCTCCTCTCTTATCTTCTTGTAATCTTAGCATATAACCTCTTTAACTGCAGAAAACATTTTGTAGGAGTTTTATAGGACACTCTGTAATAGTGAGGAAATGTACATCCAGTCCTGTGAGTAGCAGGCAAGGTGTTCTGCCTACGTTTTTAAGAGCTAATTAATTATGTATGTAAGAAAAGCAAACATATATCTGATGCAAGCGAGGGCTTCAGCTTTTCATCTAACAGTTACCCTGGTTTCCTCTCCCATTTATAAATACTTCTATTGCATTATGGCAGTTCTCAGCAGCATGAAACTTCAGTTGTCTATAATGTTTGGTCCTCTCTCCATCTTCATTGTAAGTTTGCTTTGCAACTAAAACTGAAGAAATAATCCCCAGGGATATCAAATAGAGAATTTACCAGGATAGGAAGCAGAAACACAGGAAAACCATCTGATAGCACACATTTCAGGTTCATTCTGAAAGACCCCATGCAACGGTACAGGCTTGGGGAAGAGTGGCTGGAAAGCTGCCCAGCGGAAAAGGACCTGGGGGTGCTGGTCGACAGCCGGCTGAACATGAGCCAGCAGTGTGCCCAGGTGGCCAAGAAGGCCAAGAGCATCCTGGCTTGTATCAGGAATAGTGTGACCAGCAGGAGTAGGGAAGTGATTGTGCCCCTGTACTCGGCACTGGTGAGGCCGCACCTCAAATACTGTGTTCAGTTTTGGGCCGCTCACTACAAGAAGGACACTGAGGTGCTAGAGCGTGTGCTAGAGAAGGGCAACGAAGCTGGTGAAGGGTCTGGGGAACAAGTCTTATGAGGAGCGGCTGAGGGAACTGGGGTTGTTTAGTCTGGAGAAGAGGAGGCTGAGGGGAGACCTTATTGCTCTCTACAAGTACTTGAAAGGAGGTTGTAGCGAGGTGGGTGTTGGTCTCTTCTCCCAAGGAACCAGCGATAGGACAAGAGGAAATGGCCTCAATTTGCATCAGGGGAGGTTTAGATTGGACATCAGGAAGAATTTCTTTACTGAAGGAGTGGTCAAGCATTGGAACAGGCTGCCCAGAGAGGTGGTGGAGTCACCATCCCTGGAGATGTTCAAAAAACGTGTAGACGTGGCACTTCAGGTCCTGGTTTAGGAGGCATGGTGGTGTTGGGTTGATGGTTGGACTTGATGATCTTAGAGGTCTTTCCCAACCTTAATGATTCTATGATTCTATCCTGTTCTCTGTTGGATATAGGGAACAGTGCTTCAAAACGTAAACTCCCTCTTGTATTGAAAGAGGCATGTACTTGGAAACGCAAAGAATGTGTCTCTAAGCACTTTTTGGATTAGGTTATTTTAGCATCCAAGCCTTGAGCAGATAATTAATTGACTTTGTTTTCAGATATCTTAAATAGAATTTGAAAATGCTTGTGAATATTGATGTATGCTCATTTTATGTACCAAATACCTTAACGAAGTCTTTATGGTGATACCACTTCAAGGAGGAAGTAACTGATACGTATTCTAGTGTGAGTTTTCTTTGGTGTTTTAGAATGAGTTTTGGATCATAGTGTTTTCATTCAATACCAAGGTACTTTCTTGGCTTACTGGGGAATAAGTCCTAAGGAAGCATTTTCACCTTGGCTTACATGAAAGTCTTTTTGTCTTGAAGGTGGGAGCAAAGAAAGGATCCTCATGGTAGAACCTATTATGTTGATCACAACACACGAACTACAACATGGGAAAGACCACAGCCCTTACCTCCTGGGTAATGTACACTTTTTGATTTAAATATGATAAAGGTACTATGTTATTGTTTGTTTGGTGCAGGAAAAATACCGGCTTTTATAAGCAGCTCATTGAAACTATTATACATCATATATTAAGAAATTCTAGCTTTCAGTTAATTTAGAATTATATTAATTGCAGCCATTGTTATAGGAACATTGGTACTGTATATGTTGCTTGTTCTGATCACTTGTTCAAATACAGCTACTAAATTTTTTTGTTCTTCCTTTAAAACTTAAGCATTAAATAATGCACATTTGACCACCTTTAACTAGGTGTAGTGCACTGGTTCCAAACCTCAGATTTCCAGGCAAAGTGTTTTGTGTGAAACCTGCCAACATTACTTATGGCCACAGGAATTTACGAAGTTAAATCTGAGGAGAACAGAGAGCTGAGCATGCTATTGCTTGAAGTCTGTGTTTGCTCAGTGTAGTTGTCCTTTTACCAATAAAGTTGGGGAGTACTTTTGTGTACTTTAGAAATTAAAATCATGCCTGTGACTCCAGTACTTCATTCAAGTACTGTCTGGGAATTTAGCATAAAGAGAAAATTAGTTACGTAATATTACTGAAAAATTTAGCTTTTAACATTTATGTTTCTTGAAAGCTGGGAAAGAAGAGTTGATGATCGTGGGAGAGTTTACTATGTGGACCACAACACCAGAACAACAACATGGCAGCGGCCAACAATGGAATCAGTCAGGAACTTTGAGCAATGGCAATCTCAACGGAATCAACTGCAGGGAGCTATGCAACAATTTAACCAACGATACCTCTATTCGGTAACTTTTACATAAAATCTAGAAATGAGTAGAGAGGTATAGGTATACTTTTTGTTCTCTAACTCTTTCTAAAGTGATTTTATAACTATTCATCCGTATGTGTTATGAGACGTTTGGCATCAGTAATTCAGATTCTGATTTTGTTGAAAATTGCTAACAAAAATCGTCCTTAAAGGCAAAAAGTACTCCCTTCTGAGTCTGTTCCCTAACTTGAGCCTTGTGTACTGCATGATACTTAAGACTTTCAATGACAGTAGTAAGAGGTAAAACTAAAGCAGTCCCTTAACTGAAAAGGAACGTAAAAGCTGAGTTACGGGCATTTTGAACAATAAATGGCCTTCAAAACTGTTTTAATGATTAGGAGTCATTCATTAGTGCAGATGGCAATTCTTTTACTTTGAGCTCATTTTGAATTTTATGCAGCTGGTTCAGCTCTGGAATTTCCTACATGGTTTTCCATTTCTCTCAGGTAGTTGCTCACTTACTTCTGCCTGAAGAAAATATCATGAGTAGCTTCAAAGAAGATATTTCTTGAGACAGATTTTTCTGTCTGTGACTGGATAAATAAGATAGTTGCTTTTTCAGAATTAAGAATGATGGTGCCTTCATGTCACTGTCGCTGTGAACAGTCCACTTTAAGCATTGTGCTTGGTCTCGTAAAAAAAGATGCAATCATAGAGACTTTGTAAGTGATATGTAGCAAAGCTGGAGTGTTTTAAAGAAGAAACCATTGAAGTACAAGTCTGAAACAGCTTCATTTGACTAGGACTCTGTGCATCCGCAGACCTAACTTTGCTTTGAATTTGATGGACTTTATTAAGGTACCCCTCTGAAGTAAAGGATGCTGCAGTATTCTTACATTCAACAGTTCTCAGCCTCTCATTATCTAATTAGACATTATATCTCATCACTAGCAATAGCAGAAACATGCATCACCACTAATTTTCTTAAGTCCTGGAGCTGTGCATCAAAGTCAATTTATCTTATGCAATTAGAGAAAGATAGAATAGTTGAGGTTGGAAGGGACCTCTGGAGGTCATCTGGCTCATCCCATGCCACTGCCTAGTGTTTCCATGTGTTCTGTTAAATATACATTAGCCAGCAGCCACACACAAATCCTTGGACCCATTAAGAAGATCAGAAATCTCTGAATCGTGCCACCATTCAGTTCTTTGGCAGACAGCATTTTCTGTTGCGCGCTATTCTTTTTATACTCACCACAGAGAAGTCTTTGGTTACGGGGTCATTGTGACTGTATAGTTTCTGAAAGCAGAAAAGGCTAACTGCATTCGCTGCTGAGATAATGACAATTTTCTGTTTGCATCTAGTAGCTGGTGACCGGAACAAAGAGGCAGCTTGATTTTGGGTGTAACTATTGCATTTTCTTCTGATCCTTGCTCTGTTTCTGTTTCACAGGAAAAATATCATAGCTTTTTTTGCCTGAATTTGCTATTGTAAACTCTTAAGTGGATTTGAGATTTTTGGATTGCAATTGCTATATAAAGCAGTATTAGTAGCAAGGTGATCCTTAAGATACTCTTTGGAAAATGTAGATTGGTTCCCATATATCAAAATTCCATTCTGCACCCAAAAAAAAAAAAAAGAATTTTAGTGTCCAAAAAATTTTAGGGGGTGGATACTTTTAGTTATAAATCAGAGCATGGATCCTGCAGTCTGGGGGATTTCTGCCTTCTACATTTTATTTTTCCCATGCTTTGTATTCTTTGGAGCTATTGGAGAACTTCTGCAAGGTTACAGTATATTACAAGCTTAGCATGGTTTTACATAATAATTTAATCTGGGTTTTTTACTTATTCTTTTTCCTTTTAACCTTACTGTATGTTGGTGTAATTTTAACCATCTGCATATTTTAATGAATGCAGCTACATTTGCAAAGAATGGCAAAGTATGAAAATAGTCAAACATCCATGGAAGACATCACGTATTGAGGAGGCAAAAAACCCTATGTTGGCAGTAATCACTGTGCTTGGAAATGTTTATTGTGGTAAAGCATGTTCTTAAGCAAGAACATTGCGCTTATCTACTTATATGTGCTTCCGCAAAACTTCTATGAACTGTACATCTTTAAGACCACTACCTCTCAAGTTTGCTGTAGGAGGGGAAAGGGAGGGTACATTGGGTTGGAAACAGTGTAGGCAAGTGCACAAATTATCATATAATCTATGTTTCTTCACAAAACCAGACTAAAAATGGCATGATGTTTTTTCAGAATGTATAGTCTTCAGAACTAGTGGTAATCTTAAAACACATTAAGGAAAAAAATATGAATAATATTTGGCCTAACTGAATGTCCTCTTGTTTTTAAACAGGCTTCGATGTTGTCAGCAGAAAATGATCCACTTGGGCCTTTACCACCAGGTTGGGGTAAGTTAGTTAGCTGTTGATTTCAGGAAATGACAGCTACAGAAATTTGGAATGCAATTGTTGTATAGTGAGTTTTTTTCTTTTTTCCCCCTAGAAAGGAGAGTGGATTCAAATGATAGGGTGTATTTTGTAAATCATAACACAAAGACAACACAGTGGGAAGACCCTCGAACTCAAGGGTAGGTGTGTATATTGACTGTGCAGATAAAAAAGTCTTACTTAATTCTTATATGTCATGATATGGGAGAAAAAGTACTGTCTGCAATTTCTTCTGCAGTTTACAAAATGAGGACCCTCTTCCAGAGGGCTGGGAAATCAGATATACCAGAGAAGGTGTCAGATACTTTGTTGACCATAATACAAGAACCACCACCTTCAATGATCCTCGTACTGGGAAATCTTCTGTGTAAGTGAGAAACTAAATATATTTTTTAATGTTTTAACTTGTTATAGTTTAATAATGAAGTCTTCTCATACTAGAAAACAATCTGTACCATTAGGTGGAATTGGGCACTAAATTATGAACAAATTGTTGTCTTGTAAATTTAATCTATTTTTAAGCTTTAATTGTCAGTTTATCTATGACACACTTTGCTGTACTGCTCTAAGGTTCAATAGTTTTTATACACTTTTCAAATACCATGACTGTAATTGTTTTATATATAGAGAGAGGAAGTGAGGTAAACTTGAATGTTGAACTAATGTAACTAATAGTTAAAGTTTTAAATAAACAGCAAATGATTGTAATGAGTATTGCTTATAGTTATACGCCCTCTAGCAACATTAGTGTCTAAACAAAGGAGTTCTAAATACTTTCCAAAAATTTTACGTGCAAATCTTTTTTTATAATAGTTTAGTCAGAAGTATTGACCCAACCTATGGTGGCTGTCTTAATGTCTTTTATGTAGGGTAGGGTTTACTTCTGATGACATGTTGATGACCTTTCATTCAAAGAGCCTATAGAGTATTGTGCTAGAAATCCCTTCATAGTTCCACAAGCAGCTGAATTCATGAAGCCTAATTAGCAGTCTCTCTGTCAGTGAAGACAATAAATCAGATGTCTCTCCTTTAGCTGGCTTGTGATTTTTAAAAGGTTGATAGGGATTTAAAGTCCTCTAGATCTCTACCTTCCTCTCAAATTTGGTAAACTGACTAGCATCTTAAAAAAAAAGGGGGCAGAAAGGAAGACTGGCTGACCAAACCATCAGCTGCATTTTGTTTCTGATCATATCTTACGATAACAATTTTTGTGTATTTGTTTGGCATTGAAAGTACTGTTTGATGTCTGTATGGTTAATGTATCTCAAATATATTTCCTTACAGAAATAAAGGGCCACAGATTGCTTATGAGCGTAGCTTTAGGTGGAAACTTGCTCATTTCCGTTATTTGTGTCAGGTACTGATTAAGTAATTCTTTACTTTTTGAAACTATTTGAATTTACATTTATATGTGCTGCCTTTTAACGTTATTGCCTTATGTTTACAGTCCAATGCACTGCCAAGTCATGTGAAAATCAATGTATCCAGACAGACTTTGTTTGAGGATTCCTTCCAGCAAGTAAGCCTGCAAAGATTGTTGTGTTTGTTTATCAAGACAAAGCATAAGAACAAAAATG